>JAQFYB010004104.1:0-17244 GCA_034694085.1 Pogonognathellus longicornis | reverse complement strand
TTTGCAGTACATTGTACTAGTACATAGTCATAACAATAACTATATAGCGGACAATAGGCGTTAAAGAAATGCTGCACGAAGAGATGCTCAAAAATTAAATTGTTATGCGTACTAGAGAGTGGAATTGATAGACTGAACACACAGTATTTACTACATGTCAAAGTTACTAGAAACTATGTACTTGCAATACTAAATGTATCTACAATTGATTTTCTCAATTTTTATATGCAATGTATAAAAGAACATGGGATGCTAATACCATATTCAATTCTCCTAAATAGACATTTACATACTGTAAAGATAGCAGAGAGACAGTACTCACATTTGTCTGACTTTAAATTTTGATTCCTGTGTGACTATGTGACTAATATTCTCCGTGTACTTTATAAGTAAGAAGTGTTTGTACAAGATGTTTCTCGAATGCATAAATAATTTTGATATTCAAGTTCTCAGTATAGATAAAGATATGGGAGCACACAAGTTTTTATGAGGACCAACACTAATTTATGTGTGTTCAATCCTAGCTCAAACAACCACCTAGGCTTTGTACATCGTATACATACAACAGCCAACCGTATAAAACCTCACATTACTTTTTCATTACAGTTTCTATCATATAAATGCACTCGGTTTATTGAGTCACATTGAAATCATGGTATCTTTATGTATCTTTTATAAAGCTGTATATTGAAAATATGTTATTAACAAGTTCATGCATAATACATGCAAGTAGTAGTAGTTCCAAAGAGAGAGGAAAAGACAGTAAGATCATAATGTTCATGCAAATAAATGTAAAAATGCCTAAGCGTTTACTCAGAGATTTACATAGTACAGTTTACACAGTACACTTACAAATAATTATACATAGTCATAAGGTAAATCAAATTTGAGATACTCATACTATGATTATCTTGTCATATCAACATTTCTTTTCCAAATACTCGGCGTCTGCTTTTCATGCCCAATTCTAGTCTCATTGCACACGTTGTATACAATGTTTGTGTAGTAAGCGGTTTGAACTTGCAATCATGTTAACGTTTGGCTTACATCGCGGTTTATAATGCCAAATTATAAATGCTTTTCGTACTTTTTTGCAAGATTGAATTACTCTATAGCTACACGAAGTCCTAGGCGCCAGTAACACTGTAGATCGACGAGATACCTGCAAAAATCGTGGAAAATCATAATGCGGGTTGGTCTTTACCAGTTTCTCACTAAATTAAGATTTGTCATGACTCATGAGGGACAGAGAATCAAAGAAAGCTAAATACTCGCTCCTTTAATTCATATCAGATATACTGCAATTATTTGAAAATGACCTTAGACGGGTATTTTATGATTTAGGTATTCTTGATTCAGTATCAACACATTAGCATGCTAAGTATTATCAGTGGACAAATCATCCTTAACCTGCTTATTTGAAATATTATACACTCATACATACCAATACATTGTACAATTTGTTCATACATCTCATTTTTTACATCTCATCTCAAAATAAAAAAATTGTTATCACTGATCACTAACTTGAGCTAGCTACGAAAAAATACTACTATCTCATCCCATACACATATAAAAAATTCAGAAATTCATGGGATTTGATGTAGAAATTCGGGATCATTATTTACTTGATAAATTGAAAATATGTACATTACACAAGTTGTATTTTGTATACTATTACTATTATAGGTATACACCGAATATACCTACACTTACAAGCAGTGTGAAAAAGATTCTCGATATGATAGAAATCGTTGTTTTAACATCTTAAAAAATCGTGTGGAATTTGTAATTCAATCCATTTAGTATTCTGATATCGATCATGACTAGGTAACAGATTTTCCCTGACTGGTAACAAAAACAAAAACTTGGGTGACAGGCATATAGGTAAGTTAGTTTAGAAACACGGAGAGAAAGGAGACACAAAAAATTAAAGTTACGAAACACAATCTGTGATGTCAGTTTGGCCGTTTGACCTGATATGTCATCATATCACTCCAACAATTGTCCTTATAAAATAAAAGAATACATCAAACCTTACATACCTAATGAAAAAATCATTTTTCTCTAACAATAAAAGCAATACAAAGACAAAACCTATATCATTATAGCTATTGACTCAATACAAGGCACAACTGTTTATGCATCCTAGTCATGAAGAAAATTGTAATGCGTAGTTCTGAGTTCTATCTTGATAACAATCTTGATTCTGGACTCCACACCACAACATGTGAACTATTGAATTCTGGTGTCACGAGAAAGAAGTAAAATAAAACAGACACCTACGTGTACCTTTGCTGTGTATTGTCATATTGTAGGTAGATAGATACATGTCTGCATCTATAAAAATGTCAAAATCTCTATGTACCTATACGAACCCACTTTACACTTCCCTACATACAAACACACCAATCTAAAGCTAAAACTTTAGACATTATTTCTTTTGCCATAATATTACGAATGAACGACAATTTTCTTTTCTCTGCCTACCCTACAACCAGTAACCAGGAGTTCAAATAGAGAATCTACGTATGCGTGTATCCGTTTGAGGAGTTAATAAGTTAAGTTGCAACGACATCCTCTTACATACACTACCCTTCTACTATTCAGTCATTAGACACACGCACCAAGTCAATTGAAATCTCATCCAACTAACAATGACTGAAACCAACTTAAAACATGTACGAAATGATTTAGGGTGAGTTTACACAAGACAAAAGTTGAGTGTAACGACGAAAGTAATGACTTGGAGGACAAAGGACATCTCATGACTCACATTATTACATGGGATATAGGACAGGACGATGTATAGGTACTCATGCAGTGCACATACACTACACAGCACATACACTAAGTGCACATACACTTAATAGACATTTTGTACCTAGGTATTTAATAATATCCTGTGCCTTTGCTCCTTTCCTCTCCAAGTTAACTCAACTCTGACTTTCTATTAAAACGACAACAAACGCATTATGCATGTCGGCCAATAATCAACCTTAAAGTTGCAAGGAAATGTATATCACACGTAAAGACACTCATCCATATGTACATACAGATGACTGAGAGCTAGTATTGCTATAACTATACCAGTCACCAAACAAGTACAAATATGTACACTCATTCATAATAGGGAGATGTGTACGTGTGTTACAAAGAAATATTACAAACTACTTAGGTATGACAATTTTACAAAGTTTACACAGTGTGACTTTGTTTGCTCGCCCAAAATTGTCTTTCAGTGGAAAGTATTTAAAATTGTAAAGTTGTAACAAGTAATGAAGAAAAAGAAACTAAGTAAAGCAACGACAGGAAATTGGCATTCTCATGGTCAACGCAACATCACATTAGCTTCGTTTGCTAGTTTTTCCATTACACCCTTTAGCTTGTGTATATAGACTTCTCAACTAAAATCATGCTTAGTAAATTGGTTTTAGTAGTACATGACATGTTATAGGTTGTAACTGCAAGCCTACTGAATGTATGAATCTATAGTACTTTGGAATTAACTGGGATTTACTTACCGCAAATTAAAATTACTCTACATATCTGTGGAAAAACCGTATTCGGCTACTTATACGTAATAATATGTCAGTCATATTTATAACTGATTCGCAAATTACTTAAGAGATTTGTGTAAAATTACATTAATAAAAAAAATTACCGTGGAGGTTTTATTGGTTACGATGCTTCAACTCTTCAATCATATATTTTACATACCTATCTTTACATGGCATGGCATAAGTCGCCAAAACGCAAAAAAGTAGACGTACTTGTAAGGATGAGGACGTGTCAAAAATATTCATCCAACGACATTGCGAGAGATTTGTCAAAATATATTTGCTGGCAAAACAAATTGCACAACTTATTTGTGAACAGTTAAAGTGTTAGCTGTCTGATTTACAGGCTTATATGGCAAATTCTGTGGTGTAAAAATATCATTACATGTGTGTTTGTGATGATTGTTATACGCATCAACATGTTTTCAGTTTGAAATAAAAGTATTTCATTGGTTGGAGGAAGCTATCTCTGGAGTCTGTCTATAGGGAGCCGTCATTAACAAAAGAAGATAATGTGATATCTACCGGTATATTCTGAGCATTTCTTGGAATTGTTTTCCATTTATTTAACAAACATGATAATGGATGGATCACCATTGCAAATTACAGTAATCTCGAACAATGTAAGTACGTGCAACTCACCATATAAAAAGTGTTAAGTGCCAAATATTGTAAAACCGGAGGCAAAATAATTTCAACAATTTCCCTCAATACTTATTACTGTCATCCACTTGAAATGTTAATGAATGAATTTTATTTACATTAGTATGTACAGAGTAACTGATATTTACGACATGGTTTTAATGAACAGAGCATTCTAACATTATTGCATGGCCTTACTACTGCACTCTGCACACTGCCTCAAGGGGTGCAAAGAGCAATTGCCCCCCCCCCCAGAAATCCGGAAAAAGAGGCATTTTACCCAAAAAAGTACATAAAATTGCAAAGTTTTTCACGCTGCGTGCGAATTTTATATATTTTATGATCATTTTTGCTCATAGCTCAAGCGAAAAAGAGCACAATATGTATTATACATTTACGCCTCCTGTTTTGAGTTTGCCCCCCCCCTCTCCGAAAGCAAATCCTGGCTACGCCTATGATAGCTATATTGCAGTGAATGCAGTGTATGAATCTGACCATTAAACTTCTACGGGTTATAACCACATTTTAAAGGAATTTTGACGTATTAGTATGTTAGGTCTGTTTATTGCCTCAAAAATAATTAGTCACACTATAAGTGCTGTAACCAGAAATCTTTTTATGAGTAGCATTTCTAGTATGTATTATGTATAGGGAAATACTTCACATTTACAATGAGTGGGAAATATGTGTAGGTAAATTTTATGTGATTTAATTTATAGTACCATACCAAGCAAGAGATAATGTTAATTCTCAGCTATAAATTCATGTGTTGAATGAAAAAATTGTACATTTACATTAGGTACAGACTATTACTCTCACTTGCTTTGATTTCATAATAATGTAACAACATTTTATCTGGAGGATTTTGCAAATAAGTATTTTAATAAACACATTCAACTCTTCAACTAGATAAAAACAGGTAAGTACCATGTACTCGAAGTTTGGTGGTCATTTGAGTGTTAACATGCATCACCATCAAATTATGAATGAGTTTGAGTTGAAAACTGAATGAACACAAACCATAGTCCCGCAAACAATTTTACACATTATACGAAAGTAGTTATCGAATTGCATGCAGGTATGTAGTATGTAAATATCAGTCCGTATAAACATATTGTGTTCAAAATGCATAACAGAGCTAAAATTACAAAGTAGGCACTCTATGTGCGATGAAGACCACAAATTATTGATTTGGATTTACAAAAATGGTTAAAGAAAGAATGATGTCTGTCTGCTGCAAAGAGTTTCTCCAGCCTTTTGATTCTTACTATTAATAATTATGTCTAATTGAAGACTTTGGATCTGACGGTAAAATTATTGGCGTCAGAGAAAATGTCAAGAGTGTATAGACATGAACTATGAAGGTAGGTCTGGGTTCCACGAAAAAGTACTTATGACTTTAAATAGTATAGAGATAGAGATAATTAAAACCTCTTGAAAATATCATACCTACTTACAACTTACTTGTTCAGTATTAGCAACAAATTGACAATGAATCAAGTACCTAGGTATTTCAACATCGATGTAGGAGTTTTAGTTTATTACCTCAGTCTCGTATTTAAATCGATCTTTAGTAGGTATGGTATAGTATGTAATACTATATAAAAGTTAGTCCAAAAAGAAAAATGTGCAAAGTTAGCCTGAACTTGTAAAAAAGGAGTTTTTGATTGGGCTTACACTCCAAAAGGTTTCCCCAAAACTATGTAAGCTACCTAATAAATTTTAGTTTGTTTAGCACTTGAATCTAGACAATTAATTATGGCACATCAAGGGATCATTCAATTTTTAAACCTGTTCATGTAAACAGTATATTAGTAATTTCTTCATTATTTTCTCGGCCAGCCGTTGCCCGTAGACCACCTAACTAATCACAGCTATTATTCTATACAAATGTTCTATAACTTGGAGCTTAATGAGCTTATGTCTATTTGATTATATACGTACTACTTCAAATTCAATCAAATTGAAACAATAATCAAACATTTTCATTCATATGTAAAAAGGTAAGCACTAGAGGTGGTGATGGGGTCGACTATTTTTAACGGAGACCCCAAGCTCGTTATTTTGGCCTTGTTTTTTTCGAACCTAACCCCAACCCCATAATCCCAAGTCAACATATTTTGGACCCCAACCCCAAATACTAAATAAAAATCCAACCCGACCCCATACTTTTGAGGCATCAACCCCAACCCCATATAAGCCCCAGGGTTGGGTTTAACCCTGGGGTCGGAATTGGGGTGGACACCTCTAGTAGATGGTACAATTTGGAACATGAGTAATACAATTCGTACAATAATGAAAATTATTCTCGGAAAACGGTAATAAAGTACTGGATGTGAAAGGCAGATTGTGAACAGCACACAAATTGAAAAATAGTTCCTCATTGCTCTCAATCTCAATGCAATTGTCCGTCTTCTTCATCTATTCATAATACGTGTTCTTGTGCACACCTTGTGTATCACATAATAATAATATTGTATCATTTGTTTGTCCCTTCATGTTACAATGCTTGTGCCGTATGCCTATAGTTATACTTAACGATAGATAATATGCAATACACATATATCAACACAGAACAAATAACTGTAAAACACCTTTTGCAATCTACCAAGCTTAACAAACCATAGATGATCTTATGTAACATTATCATGTAGATACTACATTCCCCAATCAACAGAGATTATTGCTGCCCATATTAGGAATCAAGTCAAAACAGCAATATGATTAAATATACTACTTTGATGAGTGTTACTTTAGAGTAGTGCATGTAAAATATAACTGAGTTGGTTTGTGTGGTACTCATACACCCATTTATGTGAATGTATTTCCATCATCAGTGATACGTTGCATGCAGTGTGCAGACACATCATAAGTTAAACTTATCTGAAGCATTTCATGAATGAACGAAGATAAGGGTGACTTTAGTAAATGTTTAACAAATCGGTACACTTGCAAACAAAAAATTGTGAATGAAATGACGTACATAAGTATCGTTGAAAACTATATACGTGTCATCCATATAGTAGGCATGCAATTTTAAAAATAAATGTTTGAACTTACGTTTCTCTCAAGCTTTGCCTCCCGCAGCAGGGAAGACACAAAACAAAGATCGTCTTTTCGTCTTCTTCAGAAGTGTTCAGTTCAGCAAGTCAGGATTATTCCTTACTTGCAGTATACATTTGCTGCGGAACAAGTGGTGCTATTACTTAAATAATTTACTGTTGTGTGTGCATAAACAATACACAAAATGTGGGAGATGGAGAGGAAACTCAGAAAGCAAACATTCGCTCTTTGTTTTACTTTGTATGTTGTATTGGTATATATGTGTGGAGTAAAGTAACTTGATGCGTTTGTTATCTTTTTCACTGTGTAGGTATGAAATGAGCTATGAAGTTTTCTCTTCCGGAAAATAGACAATAGATCTTGAAACTGAGAAGACTCACTGCACTCCTTGCTCTTTCAAACAATAATGTGGTTCTGAAAATAGAATGGAAATCAAAACTGACGGTGAGAAAAAATAGGTATACTCGTTCAAAAAGTCAAGGTTAATACAAATTACATATCCACAACAATATTTTCCTATACATACTACATTTTGTATAAAGAGAAAAAATAAAATATTTCCATTAACCAATTGTCAAAATTTTTGTCATTAACAAAATACGAATTTAAAATGAATCTTTATAGTTAACTAATCTCCAGAGTTTGCCGATATTTTTCAGTTTCTTGTTTATAAAACAGATTTTAGGTCAAAAATACATACATACCTTGACTCAGGTAGGTTGATTTTAGTGAAACGGCAGGAAAGGTAAGGTGTACGAACGATTGGAGTACTTGTTGATGCTGTATGTTGTTCTTGTGTAATGTGGCAGTTTAGGTGGACTCACTACAATGCAATGCATGTGTATACACTCCACTGTTATTAAGGAAGAAGTTTAGTTGACTGTCTGACTCTTGGCTTCGGACTACTCTCTTTCTCTCTCTGTATTATACAGATGCTCTTTCATTTCCACGCAAACAGACACAAAAGTAAGGCAAAGATGGGATTCGATTTGTATTCGTTGTATGCATTCAAACAAAGTGAGTTTAAGTTGAGCGAGGTTCTGTGTTCTTCTCTGGCTTGGTATTATGATTCCTTCTGGCTACTCTCTTCTTTCAAGACTTTACGTTTCCTTTAGTTTGAGCTTCAGCTTGGTTCACTTTACATTACACCCCAAATATTCTACTTGTGATATTCGTGGTTACTTGTGAAGTTGAAGAGTACAAAGGTAATGCTGACTGAAAGCCGAAGCTTGGTGATCTTTCTTATCTTTCGTTCTAGCAGTACAAGTATATCGTATGTCTATATCTGTTATGTGTATCTATAGCTTATATTTCTATGAACATTAAAATAGTTGACTCCGTGTTGAGGGTAAATGTTAATTTAACACTATATGCATTATGAAGTTATAGTAAAATGAAGTAATGGTTTGAGCTTAAATAGTAAAGGGAATTGTGCAAGGCAAGGAATTCGGGTGTCCACTTTAAGCCCCTTGTCCGTACAGGGAGGTTTCATTCATGAAAAACAGAACACTCAATAAATCAACGATCATTTAGTAACGACTTTACTTGTATTTGTGTTATTACTAATTGTAATGATAATAACTTACTGGTAAATGTAATTCATGTTCATGTTATTTATGATGATGATGCATGTGTATTGCATAACATAATTACTACGTTTTATATGATATTATTTACTGAGTGTATGTGTCAACTGTAACGTATACATCTTATACCTAGGTATCTATCAAATAAATAAATATTATACACATGCATAAATCAAAACAGATATATATATTACAGAACTGTACTGTGAGAAATAGTACGGTGATACATTTACAGATTTTATCGTATGCAAGTGCAACTACTTAAAGGCACTAGTTATTGTTGGTAGAATTTAAAATTCAGAGTAATATAGTGCATTGGAACATTTGATGCTCTAAAGGTGAACAAGTGTACAGCAATGTTAAACTGTTCCTTCAACTGTAAAACTTGGAATAAAATTATTATAAAACTTTGGTCTCTTTTTTTTTGCATTAAACCCACAATAAACAAAACCCTTGAACCGGTTAAGGCTCTGTAATATATTTATATTTCCAATTCTATTGCTTTTTACTACGAAATATATATTAATATATTGATTTAACCATCCAGTTAAGGCTAGTTCTGAAAATTGTGGCCGTCAGATTTGATAGAATTTCATCTATGGAAATATGTAATACCTACTATACATCCAACACTTTGATTAAAGATTACAAAAAAACTCTTTGCATAATTTTAAGTACTAATAAACGCTACTGGAATTTGAATTTGAACTGAAGGTGAGGCAAAGTTGGTTAGTCATATTTTATTATCATTATGAATAATCGGTTGCATATTATGAATAAGAAAGTTAAGATTCGACTTGATGAGAGTTTGTGGAAATCTGGACTAGAGTTGTTTGCTAAAGAATAACCTAATCTAACCTAAAATTAAATCCTAATAATAAAACGAGACTGCTGTTGTAAGAAATTGCAGTTAGATTACCTACAAACATCAGCCAGGCAAAGCTTAATAGTAATAGTATGCCCTTCCGCTACATATTAGTAGCTTCCTTGCATGTTCCAACCTAACTTAATATTTACATTGTACATATAATATGGTAGTCTAGTCATATATAAATAAATACTGTGGATTGAAGGGAAAATTATACAATTTCATTGCTCACTAGTATAATATTTGTATACTAGAGTCATAAAACATACATACATTAGTATACTACCTATGTAAAAATAGTGAAAAAAACAACAGAATAGTAAACAATGAAAAAACCAAAAGAAATTAGTTTTCTTTATATAGAACTCGTTTTACGTAATGCCATCCCGTAGTAATATTAGTGGTGAAGTCAACAGCGTCTAGCGTGTGGTTGGAGCAGTTTGTTTGTTTCTATTGCTTGGTATTTGTGGATGAAACAAGTTTTCTGCTTAAAAACATTGTTAACTCAGGGTTAGCGTTAATCTAATGTTCACAAAAATACATTCACTTAAATATATAAAGTAACTATTGTAAACTGTACTACTGTACTAATCTGTACTGCATCATTTGTTAAATTAATTAATTTTACCAACATAAACACAATTAACACAATCTAAACCAAAACCACCGCTAACTAAAATACTTAATTGGACAATACAATTTGATTCAAAGTGTTTTGCTTTGTTTTTGATAGTACCATTAATTACCAATGAGGAATTTTAGAAATATTGAGGCGAAATGAGACTATGAAAAATGCACAGCACAAACAAACAAAAGTCTGTCTTTAGTGTCTTTGTACGAGTGCGATTCGTAAGTCGTATCGTAACATGTTTGTGTGTGTGAAGTGTGATTGAGCGTTTGAGATTTGCGAGTCTTTAAATGAGACTTTATTAGTAAAGTGTTGAGACTTTATAGACAGAGACTTGAGACGAATTGAATTGCCATAAGACGAGAGTGTGTGCATGTGCCATCTAGTGATGGCACATTTCTTTGGTGTTCATTCCTCTCTTTTGCGAGCCAGCAATTCAAATTGGCCATTGAGTGTTTCAACTAGTGAAGAGTATTTATTTGTAAATTTTTTCAATTTCGAAATTACTAAAAAAGTTACTAGTAATTTTCTGAAACTTCACAATGAACGTTGTTCCAAGAATTCAAAAAACAATGTCGATAGTTATTCGACGCAACATGGGCATTTCTGCTGTTTTAGCTCAAAAAGGTGCAGCAGTCGACCCAGTTCAAAAATTATTTATTCAGAAACTCAAGGAATATGATCAAAAGAGCAAGTAAGTTTTATTTTTATTTGTGAACTATGGATTCAATTTCATGATTTGTAATGCAAGTTGTAATAATGTAAACATTTATTTTGTTTGATTAATAGAGGGCTTGGAGCTGGTAAATTAGTAGATTCGAACCCAGCTGTGGAAGCAGAACGAAAGGCAGAATTAGACCGGGTAGCCAAAATCTACGGAGGTGGTCCTGGAATCGATATGACGAAATTCCCAACATTTGATTTTAAAGGTATTTTTTATTTGAAATGTTTGTATTTAAGGACCTACTATAAGAATTCATGTGATAATCCAAATGATCGATATATTAGTGAGAATAAATACAAATAAATTGTAATTTTTTGTTTAGAACCTGTATTGGACCCCATCAACCAACAGAGTTAAACAAGCCAAAGGCTCCTATGTAATAATAGTTGAATCAAAGTCATTATTTGCCAGAGACACATCTAATCTGGGACTAATGTCGTCAAAATTCCTTAGTACTGTGGGTTGCACTATAATACAATTGCTTATATACTGTAGGTGAATCGAATTTAATTGTTTATTTGTTTTCGTCGACCGACCAGTTTAACTTGTAAATAAGAAATAATGTTGGTCAAGGCGAAGAAAGTCAAAACACCGAATAAACAAACATTTAAGTAGTCAAAAAGTTTATTTATCATTTATTACTGAAAGAATGATGTAATACTAATAACTAATAACCTACTAAACCATTGAAAATTAGTATTAGATAATTCGATTTAGAATAGATGCACTTACACTTACACAACACACAAGTAAGCAAACGATTAATTAATATTCGCAAGGTCACTTTAAGCTGGCTGGGGTCATTTTCATGGCCCATTCGACATTATGTAGCAATAAGGGCATTCCAAAATGTGCGGCTATGGCTTTATAAGTTTTCAAGCGAGAGACTGTTTGTCCAGGATCCATTACTGTTTTAAATTCTCCACCGCATTTGCAAACCTTTAACATATTGTCTTCTTTGACCTGTATTAATTTAATACAACAAATAACGTCATTTAACTTCATTTGAAAAGAGATTTTCATCTTTCTTACTTTTATCATTAAAATACTTATGCCACATAAAATTTTAGCACACCGTACCTGCTGACACTTCAAACACTGCAAGTCTTGCAAGACAAGTCCCATTATTTTCCGATTCATGATGTCTACCAAATTTTGTTCAATTTCAGCTGTTTCGTAAGCCGTTTTGCAGGAAGGACAAATCCAGGCAGGTCTAAATATGACATATCATGAGTGATTAGTTATAGTAGATATTACCAAACCTAATTTATACAGATTGGTCAGCTATATATCTTACAAGTTATTTTCAATGGTAAGATTAGGATCTTTGCATAAATCTATGTCTCTGCATTGATTGCACACTTTGCATATCACTTCCGGCAAGATAATCGAAATGCATGGATCAAACCATTGTGATTCATCACTGAATTCCCCAATACCGATGAGCCTTAAAAGATTTCGCCGCAGTTTAAACGCTTCTTCTTCAATATTTGCATCCAACGATAATACCTATTATGAAGCATAACAAAAAATACAGCAGCTTGTTGAAATTATTATATTACACCGGTTACTAAAATAATATCGCATAGTAAACCAACCTTATGAACAGCCTTCACGAATTCGAGAGCTGGTTTCCCTTGAATTAATTGAGATGCTAAATGACTAGTGGTGTCTGTCGGTTTTACTACACTGGGATATTTTTTGTCAATTTGCTGAACCACACTACAATATAAATTATATAATATGACTAAAACAATGCTTGAAAGCTAACGAATGTTGCTGTAATTATGATTAAGTTAGAACAATTACCCAAATAAAAGTTGAGACAGCTCTCCCATTACTAACTCTCTAGAAAATTGGACAGTATTTTGCATGAGAGGATTGTTGCATATTCTCCGTGGAGTTTGAGTGGTGTTGCGACGTCTGACAGGAGTTTGACCAGGAACAAATCCGTCGATTTCGGAAATTAAATGTTTATAAACGGCTGTCATATAACTTCCAACTGTTGTATTGAAATTAGCCTTACAATTCGCTACTTCCGGTAGATAATTAATTAATGTCCAATTCAGGTCTATTTCAGGCTAAAAAAACAAATAAAAGGTAAATAACTCAGCAAGTTCAAATATTTTGAAAATATGATTGAATAAAATACAATACCTCATCATCTTCATCGCTCAAATTCAATTCTTCCAACTCATCATCCTGTTCATCGTCTTCATCATCATCACTTTCTTCCTCATCGTCTCCATTTGATCTTTTCTTTTGTTTGGTAGATGGTTTCACCACTTTTGTTTTTGCACTGCTATCTGTCATCTTTCCTTTGATACCTCCATAATTTGCCTAATAAAAACACGAAAATGTATATTTATTATTATTAGTCTTAAGATTATATTTTTAACACCATACTGACGATATTCAAATTGTCAAATACTAACCACGTCCAACCACATAAGCAATTCCCAGCAATTCTGAACTTTGATGTCTATACTGTGAAAAAGTTCCTTATTCTTTATCGAATGTGTCACGTATTCTACATAGCCAAGCGCATCCACAACACGACTTTTCTTTGTGCAAATAATTATACGACTGAAATCTGCATATATCACCTGTGCTCCCAATCTCATAAACTCAGCAACCAACTAGAAAAAATATTAAAATGCTAAAATTATCAACGAGTAATTTGTAAAGCAACTTTAAAATTCATTCAAGAGACAAGAAAGTTTATGTAAAATATTAATGAGATGTTTAGTTGTACCTGAATGAATAACTTTTTCATCAAATTATTCAACGTTTTTTTTAAGGCTGGATCATAAAGCAAGGCATGCTGAGACCGTAGCCATCTTTAAATAAGTAAGGAAAATAAAACACCCATTAATTATAACAGAAATAAAAATAAAGGCTGCGAATGTTTTTTGAAAGTAGAGTTAAAGATTAACCTGTAAAAATTGATAAGCTGATAATCTGCCATAATATTTCCATGAATGGACACATCCCTTAACCAGCCACTGACCATTCCTCTGAGTATTCTGAAGGCACTACTACATAAAGCTGTTTCGTCATAGCTGGCCAAAGAAGGCCCAGATGCATTTCCCATCAATTCTTCGAGAGACGCTTGTGGCATTGTGTCAAATGCCACAGCCGCACTGGTCCCTTCGATATCATGCACATGTTGTGCTTGTAATAATGTGTTTACTGCTAAACCATCAAGTTCCAGCTCGACACAAACAGTTTGGTAACAACCCTGGTTATTTATAATAATGCTGTTTTGGTCTTCAATCTCTGTCAATAGCCTTAAACCAAAAGTTAATGTTAAATTGATTTGAAATGAAGGAAATCTTTTAAAACAATTAGTAGCAGGTCAATCATCAATCTCACCTGTTATCATCTGCTTCTTTTCCTCCTAAATCAGGTCTTTCCGTTAAAGAACACCATAGTACAAAATTGTGTCGAATAAGATGTCTTGCATAAAATATGTCGCATCCAAACAACGTTGTGTCAGCTGGAATATTGCCTATGGGGACTTGAAAATAACGACTTTGATCAATTGCTGCCTTTAGAATAGTTTTGATACGCAGAAAATGTCTAATCATCATCTTGGACCCAACTCTTTGCCAATCCAACACATTATAGAGATTTTCAAAGTCTACAACATGTACAGGAACCAGAGGAAAGTCTCCCATTAGTGGAATTGCCGTTGTCCATAGGGAAAACTCTGAAAATAAAAATTGGTATAAAGTGCTGTGCCATTGAAATACAACAGAAATATGAAACAACAATTTTTACCTATTTGAGATTGGATTGCTATTACAGTAGGACCACGTTTTTCATCCTTATAAGCCTGCAACACTCTTTGAATTTGCCGATGAACTTGCGCCATGTCAATTTCAAACTTTACGTCAAATGTAAAATTTGGATCTGGCAAAGACTCTTCTGTTTCACCTTTAGAAACTCGTTCGATTCTCGCTGCAGAATATAATTTTGGAAGGTTTGGCATATTGTTCGTGCGTACTGTATCGACTACAAATACATTTGCTTTGTTGTTCATGGGAAAAAACAACCCAATGAGAGATTTCGTTCCGGATTTGTGGTGATACAGAAATATGTGTTTTACAAGGGACATATCCAAGTACGAAAAATCAGATTTTATATTACGAAAATTAAGCTGATCTAATTCGAAAGTGTCACTGATTTCTTTCATTTTTCTTGCTGCTTGTCTATCAACACTACAAACACATCCAAGATTCACTAGAGCACGAAACTCCAAAGGCATTTGAGTTTCATAAATTCCTTCAACAGTGGGTGTTGCTAAGTCTGTCAGAATGTCACTAGAATAAAACAGCAAATAATTTCATTACTTTTAACAAATTGATAGTTTAAAAGAGAAAAATCAATGTGGGTAACTCATTGATGTTAAAAAGATTATCATTTTGGATTAAAATATTTACTTGCTGGTTTTCTTGTATAATGTTTCAGGTATCGAATACTCATACAAATTGAGGCTGGGACGAGCTCGAGGTAATATTTTATTAACTTTTCGAATATGTTCCACATTAACAGATTTAACTTCCTTAGTATTCAAGTAGAATATTCGTGGAACATTAACTTTGATTTGATGCAACTCGTGTCCAACTAAAGCCCAAAGTTTGAACTGGCCAGGATGCCCAGTTTCAACAATTTGTATGATTTGCCACGGCGATTCTATCAAAGACTGTTTAGCCTGTCGAAGGAATCCTCCGATTGTTACGGGGCCAGTAGTATTTCTTCTAGGATTGGCTGATGGACCCAAACCAAAATCATTAACAGAAGTTTCATCCATTCTCATTCGCTTCAACCTTTCTTCCCTCTGTTTCGCTTGATACTTCCATTTTTTCTTATGAAATGCCATCCAGTCTTGAATACTCTCCTATTTATAACACCATAAAAATTACGTATTAGATTATTTGTAGGTATATAGGTAAAGATAGTAGAAAACAGAAACAGAATAAATTATATTACATAATCCTCTCCTATCGCTGGAGGAGCTCCTAAAGCTTCTTTCCAATGTTTGGAACAGTCAATTTCTGGAGACCGACCGCGTTTGTTACTTCGTCTGGTTGTATTTACCACAATTCTATTCCCATTTACATTGTTTGAGCGGCCAATTTCTTCAATATCCCCGATGCCATCCCTAGTCTAAAAATTAAAATATATTTAGCTGGCAAAAAAGAATTTTATATAAAAAAAACGTAAAATTACAACATAGACCAGAAATCAATCAAACCTGGTTATTAGTTTCCCTCTGTGGTTTTGGAGCTTGTTTAAACAGTTCTGTTATTTTTCGCTGCTTAAGTACATCAGTTTTCTCCAACATTCGTTTATGAAGCCAATCTGGATGAGCAACTCTGGGCACAGGATTTGAAATCTACAATAAATTGACAATATTTCATCATTTCTATTACACCACAACAGAACTAAAACACTCAACTCAAGAAATTAATATGATAATTATGTTCTAAAATTATTACGCCTTGTAATGCTGCAGGAATTGTAACAATTTTTTGAATAGTTCCTCCTAATCTTTCGATGTAGTAGTCCCAATCCAGAATCAATCGGATATCAAAATTATTAATACTGTTATCTTTCAGCCATCTCCTCAAAAAATGTTTCTTTACACTGGGCTCGGCTTGAAAAATTGCTAAAGGTATAGCTCTGAAACCATTTTAATTAAAGGCATACTTATGTTAGTTTACACTTCTTCCATCATCATTATCATCATTATTACTGTAAACTTGTAAAATACCTTTCAGTAACAGGAGCTCCATCCGGTTTTCTAGATATGATGAATCGACAGCTAAGACCGGCATCCTTGACCATTTGATCTCCCAGAAATTCCCCCAAACGCTTAGCAGTACTAATAGATGTGGATTTCTGTTTGCCATAATCTTCCAGCTTACGACTCATACTACGATTTTCAGAAATTAACTCAAACAACTCGGTATCAGGCATGTCGGCAGCCTATATAAAAAATTTAATTTGTTGATTCAAGACAAGTTATAATATTATGCTATTATAATATTAAAAGTTAAAAGGCTCACTCAATATTCGGCGACTTATTCGACTTTTTCGACTTTTTCGACTTTATCTACTTTACGAAAAGTCGTTAAAGTTCCTCTCAACTTTATCGACTTTACATG
>JAQFYB010004103.1:0-17244 GCA_034694085.1 Pogonognathellus longicornis | reverse complement strand
GGGGAGGGGGATGTCAAACACCTCCAACGGAGGGGCTCGGAGGGGAGTAGGATGTCATAGACCTCCAACGGAGGGACTCGGAGGGGAGGGTAATCATGTCAACATCCTTTGGAGTGGAGGGGAGTGGAGGGCCTGAGAAAATTGCCACCTATGTGCCTACCTAGGTTGTTTAGAAAACAAAAACTGTACCTGTCTGCAGCAACGCCGAAGATAACGGTTCCTACTGCATTCCCAACAGCACTCCAAGTGAAGGCGTCCGTGGCATAACTCAGCTTGTCACACACCCAATCGAAGTCGGTCGGAATTGTGGAGTCATAATCTGTCTTATCGTATTCCCATCCATATTGACATTCTGTAGTCTCAGATGTGCTTTCCTCCACAAACATTTGACACTGACTAAGTCGAACAAGACCATCAGGGCCTGTTTCTCTAAAAACAGAATTGTACATTCAGCATAATAGACAAGTTAACATTAACAGGTCTGTTTATTATTTAGGTAGTCTTCTGAGTAGAGGCTGTATTGAGGGGGAGCAAAAGGAGCATTTGCCCACCCCAAAATCCCCAAAAAAGAGGTTATTTTATCAAAGAAAATGAAAAAATAGCAAAATTTTTCACGCTACACGGTAATTTGATGCATTTTAGGCTAGGTTGATCTCTGCCTAAAATAGCTCCATTTTTTCGATGTGCATATATATTAGTATTTTGCCCCTCCCGAAATGGAATCCTAAATACGGCTTTGGAGTAGCAACAAAAACCATTTTATGCACAGCTCCATAGCTCGTAATAAACGATAATAATATTATTGCTATAAGCACGTTTCTTGAAGGTACAAATTAAGAGTTAACTAAAGGGTTCTGTGCACCCCTGAATGGGTTAGTAACTTATATTACAGTGATATCGTTATAGTTTTAAATCCCTTCAAGTAGAACTGAATTGCACTAACTCTGGTATGGTGAGATTCTTCCAATATTCGATGGACGTGTCATTTGGTCTCCCAGGAACATGGCACCAGTGGTCGGGAAGGTATAGCATGAATATCAGGTTCATAACGAAGAAAGGCATAATGCAGATTAGTGGACATAGAACACCGTAGAGGAGCACTCGTTGGAATTTCCCTTCTGAACCGACAAGCTCCAGAACATCATCGAAATCCTCAACATCTTCGGAGTTTAGAAAAACTCCATTGTTTTCACCGGTCTTCATCAGTCATCCATGCAATAAAACCATGTTAAGCTTTAAAATGCATAGCTATTAGTGTGTGGAGCTCATTCAGTGGTCAACTCGTTAACACAATTCAAACAAATTATGGGCCAGGTTAAGTATAGTAGTATTTTGTTCTAACTGGGATACAGTCTTTCACCCGTACACCCATATACCTATTTATATTGAATTCAGGTCAAGCTTGGGTTGACCCCCTAAGTTTGCGTTACGTGATTGATGAATAATCCCTTACATCCCTGTGATAGATAACTAAATGTGGTGCATCAAAATTTTGTCTATACTATATACTACATCTCACAGGGAAGAGTACTAATAGATTAGTTGAACAGGGGAGGGCAGAGATCTAAAATTTTGAGATATATTATACTGGATCGGGGGTAGGTTAGGCTCCAAGATTTTTAGGGTGAAGTAGAGATCGGGTGTCGACATTTTGACGCCTCTAAGCCTACCAGCCTACCTATTGTTTAGAAGCCTAATAATAGTGAGTAAATAAACTAGGTATCTATATTATAGACTCATTGAATTAGGAAAATACATTTAAGTTGCATTTTGCATATTCCAGAAGTTTGAACGATCGGGCTTTTCGAGCTCGATAACTGTTTAAAAAATGTGGTCTCTGGGCCTGTTCGGTTTATAATGGAGCCGCCTATGCTCGTTGCCATCTCTAATACAGTTAGCTCAAACTCGATAATTGTGTAAAGAGCCCGGAATTCGATTCGTTTACATCTCTATAATGTATTAGAGTCTAGAGAGAGATGCTATAAAAAATATTTTTATTTATGTAGATTATTTATATAATAGTTTCCTAGTTCTCAATGGTCCAGTGTGTTCGTGCTGTAAGTTTTCATGAATATTCATCATAAAAATTGTAAGAAAATTAAAAGCCGATAGTTACCTCTTCTACTGAATTCTTCAATGGTTCCAATTCACGTGGAAATCCATAGTAGTTTGATTTTTCATTGCTGTCAGCAGTTTTAGTGTTTTGATTCGCTTCCATTTGCGTGTAGTATGTGTATATGTATGTATTATTCAGATAAGGCTGGTTGACCACGTTTTTAAGCAGGGATGTGCAGGGATGTGTGAGTTTGTGTTATATCTTGGTCTCGGCGATCAATGTCCTTCCTGTGGACGAAAAATATTGAAAACGAAAAAATCCTACAATTACGAAAACTGCACGTGTTCTACCTTACATGGTTTTGGAATAGTATACAAAAATATGATAGGCTGCCATAAATAAGTGAGAATTAAAATAACTGTTTCGAAATTCGAATTAAGTTTTGAGAGTAATTTGAGTAAAGCTGCCCATATGTAATAAATAGAACCGTGGAACTTAGCAATGAAGGAATTTGTAATAGCACCTAATCTAAGGTAGTTTACATTTGGTTACGTGATTGATAATTCATTTATTATCTGAGACATCCCTTCGTGTGCAAGGCTGTTTGTCCATGTGCCTATCACTTGATAAAAACTGTAGCTATGCTATACGTAAGCCCACCTAGACGAGCTATAAAAGCAGAAAGCATACACAATGCTTTTATCACACACATGATTACACAATACACTAAATATACACAAAATACACATTTAATATCACAATAATACAATATACATAGCGCAGTGTTGCTACACAGAGTTACATTTACATGTGCACAAATACATGTGCCAAATGTGTACACTTGTATACTATACGTGGGCAAAAAACAAAAAATGCTCACACGTTACTATGTATGGGTATGTATATGGTTTGGGTTAAAAAATAATTGTAATAAAATTCAACTTCAAGTATAACTGCATGTGCAAGGACGTATTTCCAACCCCACTATACATATACCTTCTAAGATAACTACAAATGCACTTGTATACATTATTCTTTGTAAGATTGAAAAAATCGTCCATTCAATTTTTTCATCTACAAGCTACTGCACTGAGGCAAATGTTGGAAGGATAAGTGAGTGTGAATAATACGTCAGAATCTGCCAAAATTGACGCTTTAGCCGGAGTCACATCGCTGCATCACTCACACTCATTCAGATTCTGCACTTCGCATTTATTATATATATTCTGTCATGTACAGCTATGTATAATATGACTCATTGTCAACATTCAATAAACTGGTACTATACAAACAGATTCACTTTTGTCTGTCTCAAACATAGCATTTAGTGGTGTGACAGAAAGTAAGCACAGCTATATTTTAGTCACTGCTTAAAACCTGTTATTGGCCCAACAGCACCATCCTGTATAAGTCTCCCCTAAAGAAAGACACCATTTGAAACTACAACTGTATAACTGAAGAATGGAAATAAGAGTCTGACACACGTCTCAGATGGTTTACATATTTCGGGAATGCATATTTGTTCGGTAACTTAAGTGTCGGTATCTAAATCAATGCCCTACCCTCCATCATGTATTAAGCCACAAAGCCGCATCTGACTGACTGAGATAGACAAACACAACTGAGATATGAATGAATGATTTTTTGTGCAGTGCTGCAGACAGCAGATTGAAGAGCCATGCATTAAATCAATGACAGGACACAATTCACCTACATTTTTTAAACATTGAAATTACATTACCGTATTACATAATTCGTTTATTTTTCGATCCTGCGTGGTGTGCTATACGATATACGATATTGTGATATGATGTTATTGAACTTCGGTTCACAATTTTAGATACCTAATCTACCCATGTAAAAGTAAATATATAATAGTTAAACATTGAATGGGTTACTAGTTTGGGTGGGACATATTCTTTAGATCGAATTCATACAATATTATTGTGCAATACTGCTCCAATCCAAACCAACTTTAGTTTTCTAAACAAACTAACAGAATATTTTAAATATATCTATTTGGTATTTTGAAAAATTAATATTTATTAAATACAATACTCTAACAAAAAGACAGGCAACTCTTCAAAATTTTGCATAGGTACATAATAATATTAGTTTCTAGTCTGGTTTCTGTCTGCATAGATGACAGATTGGATTATGAACCCAATCTATAGGGACATTTTGCTATGTTGTCTCAAGAAATGATTGATACGAGACCTCATCATAAGGCTGGAAATGTCATCAATCATTTACTTGACGGATTTTAAAAACTGTACTGAAGGAATAGTTTCATTTTTATGCTGGTATTTTTCAAATTATTTTGGGAATGATCCTCGTAAGTCTTGAAACTAGCTTAGGTAGGCGCTACAAGGCGCTCTTTGTATAAATCACATTGATACAATATCGTATTTGGTATAATATGTATTTGGTAGGTGTTACAATACTTGTATGTGAAAAACAGGGGGAAATATTATTGGTGTTGATATTACTGTTGATTGATCCATGGTATGTATTGTTATGACTATCTGCTTCATTTTTGTAATGGGAAAATAGTGTGGTTATTTACTGCATGGTAAATGGTATTATATTGCATAGAGACAACAGACAACTGCTACACATAACAATAAAATTAAGTTGATTTATATAAAATCCATTGAACCCTGACTTTGGTGGCTGCTGGTGTTTGATGAGCCTTTTCTTTGGAAAGCGGAATGACGAGATGAACCCACCGCCGAAATTCCGCTCTTTTCCCGATGATTCTGCTCCTTGTTACTTCCTCCTATCGACGATCCCACCACCGAAGTTCCTCCAGGTTTCACTGTTCCATTTCCGTTTGATTCTAATCGTGTCGTCCATTGATAAGCCAAGTAGAAAAATGGTTCTTCCAGTCCACTACCTTCTTTCTGTAATTCAAATATTCACAGCGTTATGTCATTTGTAACATAAAGTTTCAAAATTCTTACAAGACTCAATTAGGGACTACGGCATGTATGCAAGTTCATAGTTTTATATCAATTATGTAACTCTGATTAAGGTGATAACTATTGCAATAATTGTGTCGAATGAAGTTTAATTATATAATCTAAGTGTTAAAGAAATGACCATGAGTTTTTACTGCACTTGATTTGATTACCTGTATGGCTTTGACAAAGCATTGTATCTTTAACCGAATAAACTATATTGTTAAACACAGCAATAATTATTAATTCCGACTGCCAAGCTTATTAGGTAAATAATATTATGGTTAGGTAGTCTGAATTGTAGCAAAATGCTTTCTGCAATCAAAGTATGATATTCTCATGCAGAAATTGGTTCCTTTGGTTTCTAATATTGTTACAGTAAAATATTTTTTCTACCTACTAACAGTGGTAAACAGCATGCAGGAATGCATAAAAAATGATTCCTATTTTTCAAATGAGTCTATAGAGTATTTCCGTCTCAGACTCATTCATTAATTATACTTGACGCACTCTGCCCGCATAATCCGCCTTCTCATGATTTCCCTCAAAATGAAAGGTGGATTAAAAGGGGGTCATCCCGCACGAATAATTGCAATTATACGGATTGAAAATTATTTCTATTCTAGGGACTGTGTAAATGAATCCTACAATAAAACCTTCCAGGTACTATTTTTCACCCGTGGAGGTTTAATTTTAATTATTAGAGTTTTGCATACAGAACATAGGGAATCAGAAGAATGGAGTAAGGTGTGAGCACGTACAGCAGAACACTCGAAATACTCAAGGTTGTATTGAATCGCAAAGTCCTTGGCCATTTTAGGGCTAATAATTCTCTGTTCTGTTAAATCCATTTTGTTTCCAATCAGAACTCCAAGTATTTTCTGCTTTTCCGTTGACGACAAAGAAGTTTTAGCCAAGTCAAGCCAACGCTGAGCATTTTCCAAACTAGAGCCGGACGTTAAATCCACCATCACAACGACTCCGTCTATTTTGTCCCACTAAAACCGCAAGGTGACAATAAGCTTTAGTGCAAATATGTATGCTTTATTTTCATTTGAAATCATATTATTCATACAAATATGGACGCAGGCACAATTACACAAATGAAATTAGAGTCAGAACAGCTTACGTAGCGAGGAAGAAGATCAAAGTAAATATCTTTCCCCGAGGAGTCCAGCAACACCAGATTCACTCCTTCTTCCATGTTATTTGCATTGCTACTGCTACCATTTCCTCCGAAATTAAACGGAGCAGGCATTACTATGTACTTAGCATAAACATCCACACCGCAAGTCTGCATCGCACATCAATAAACAACCCTCCCAATTAAAATCATTGATTTCTCAGTTTGTAAATAAAATTAGTAAAATAACGAAGAGTTGTGCATTGGTGATTAAACGTCAATTCTGTCATCGTAATAAGTGAGCTTACAATAAACCTGCATCCATTGCTGCTATCTTAAGGATAAGTATCCTAAATACTCTAAATACACGTTGCTTTTAGCTAGCTAACTGCTAAACTATAATATAGTTGTACATAACTTGCTAAGACTGTAAGTTTGATCGTGGCTTACCATGGTATAATTTTTGGAAAATGTATCGGTTTCAGATGTGAAAACTTTGCACACTGTCGATTTTCCCACGGTGGATTCACCTTTTGGCACAAGAATATAAATATTAGAGAAAATATTTCAAGATTTCGATCAGGATAGAAACATAAAGGAAAGAAACAGTTTTTGTACTGTTTTTTGAAACATGTACTGATTTTTAGTCATTACATGAATAAAGGAATGTGCTTCCTTCTAAACTAAAAAAGTGAAGAAATGCATTTCATTTTCGGAAACCCTTTGTGACAACAGGCTTACTTCAACGAGCAATGCAATTATACAGGGTGTCTCACACATTGGTTACGCTAGTTAATACATGAGTAGTCCTTTCGCTTTGGTTTGTCTAATGACGAATTTGAAATTCGCTGGCCTCGAGGCCAGCGAATTTTAAATTCATCAGGCAAAATATAGCGAAAGGACTACTCATGTATTAACTAGCGTAACCAATGTGTGAGACACCCTGTATTAAATAATATGCAGGGTAAATAAGCTATGTACAAGCTTGCCATAATATGGTGTTGCAAATTGCAAAGCACCTAGGCCAAACTGACAACATTTGTCAAAAATGTGTACATAATTGTGAATTCATGTGAAGTGGGAAATGACTGAATGATTTGTGAGGTCTGAATGAGAATTACCGACAACTGCGATTTTGACCATTGGAGGCTGTCTGTTTCCGATGGTTTCCCTGATGATTTCTCGTTCCCTGTCTCGATCTCGATGGCTGGGAGCGTCACCCGCACCAGTTGGCTTGATATTGTTATCCCCGATGGTTCGGGTGGGATTATGCGCTGCTGAGACGGATGGAGTAATTCCTCCGTTCGATGTTACGTTGTAGTATGGAGGAGCGTTGTTGGCATTTGACACGATTCCTGTGCCATAGGACGGAGGGCCAAATCCACCTTGGCCCGATGTTGGTTGACCCGCGTAGGCTCCAACGTCCCCACCCATGTTCAAGTCTCGCTCCCTTAACTCGCTTCGAACAGTTCTTACCAACTGGGGTTGCGGCCCCAGTGGACCACGACTGGCATTGTGCAAAGGCATAATGTTACTGATCCCATTTCCAATGTTGATATTGTTCTCCACAGGAACTTCCATTTCCATTCTTTTCTACCCTACACTTCGCAACATAAAATATTCTCCCTTCCCGATTTCGTGCAATCGATGTGCGTGTCCTCTGCTCACCTAAAAGCTCTAATGTAAACAATCGTTTTTAGAAAATAGTTCACAAATGACAAATAAATAATTGCTACTCACAAGTAGAGTAATGTTAATGTCCATTGTAAATACAAAACAACCTGCGTGTCGCTATTAGTTTATTGTGAACAAACTTTTTTTTAAATTAACCCATAGGTAATCCCTAACCCTATGCATATACATTACACTTCATTGTGTACTACAATAGAAGCTTCACAAGTTTTATATACTTGTATAGTCAGCAATTTCCTAAGATCTGATAGATATACATTTTCCTCAAAAGGCTAAAATGAAGGGACTGATGCGTAGTTTCTGAATTCAATTGCTTCAATAAATTTTTCAGAAGAGCAATTTCTCCTCTAAACTTAATAAGACTGCTAATTATTGTTGCGTGTTTGCAAACTAATGTTGTCTGCAAGAACAAATTATAAGTTCTTTATTAAACGTTTTGAAGCTGCAATCATTTCTCTTAACAGTAAGGACAAGGACTTGCCCCGGTGGTTTAATATCTACAGCTCAAACGCTGGCAAGAAAATATTATTATATTGCAAATGTTTCCTAAAACAACTATCTTTAGATAGTGAGTTTCTCCGTGTTTTCTCTTTTCAATGCATATAAATGAACAAGAAGATGTTAATGAATGATTCTGATTTTCATAATACTGCTATGTAGTAACTTACCTTTTTAAAATACTATACTTCTGTTCAGTCTTTCAATTAATCCTAAGCAACTTCAATTGTTGCTCACCCTATACAGTGCTTCTGGCAATTCCACACTCACTTAACTCAAGTGTATGTTAAAAATATGCTTATGGCAAAGACTTTCTATAGCTCCACTCCAACTCCCTCCTCTACTCCGGGCTTCCGCTGTCATGAATTTCGTTGTGTGGCAGGAGCAACCCCTGCCACTGCCACGTGTTTACCCAGTAACTAAGGATACTTCCGTGGTAGCAAAACAAAACAAAATGTTCTTCCAAACATCCAAATGTTTCAGCAAATAAATAGAGAAAGCTCTCCCGGGCTTCAAATATATTCTTATATTAGAATTGAATTACTTACTGTCAAAACTTTTAGAATGCGATCCTGAACAATATGAAAGGTTAAATTGCAAATTAATTTTATTCGAATTTATGAAGGTAAATTCAGCAGTTATCCAATTAGTGAAAAAATGTTGCTATGGAAACTGTGCACAAACTTTTCCATCCACCTCTCATTTTCGCAAACTGGGAATTTTGCAAATTAGGATCGCATTCTAAAAGTTTTGACAGTAGTTCCTTGAGACATAAATTAGAATTGAATTGCTAATTGCGAGGATGGAAAAGGGAGTAGGGTCACGACAGTTTGGAAGCAGCGAAAGCATTTTGACAGTGAACAATGAGAACAGAAATGGGAATAAGAGCGCAGCCAGCAGTCAACCCGCAAACTTTTTATTGTCAATGACAGGAAGAATCGAAAGCGCTCACGACATGTTCGGTATCAATGACATTTACTGTAAGTACAATCTCGTGTACGGCAATGACTGGTACATTACCTCTGTAAGTTCTCCACTTAAGGAAATATTTTTCATTTCATATTCCAACTTACCAACTGCATTATAATTTGAGTGCATTTACTTATTCACACGTGCAGGGAATGGAAGAAGGAATTTCACAAATTACTGGAAAAGATGTAGACGGAACTTTTGTTTGGAATTTTCCAATGGAAGTAGCCTTTAAAAGCAGCAATCCTTTCGGATGTAAATAATACATGAAAAATGATTACATGATTTTTCAATTCTAATTTTGCTAATTGCGAAAAGTATTTACTCTTATATAGCAAGTTTATGTAGCTCTTAAGTAATATTGATTTATTTACAGGGCCCCAAGTAGTACTTAGTATATACGGATCCGATTTTATGGGGAATCACGTTGCTCGAGGTTATGGAGCTACCCACGTCCCACTTTGTCATGGATCTTTTTCAAAAACGTCAGAGATTGCTTAATACTTCCTCTTTATTTATTAAATTGCAGGATATACTTTTAATGCAGTTAGGTATCTTTAAGTATGCACACATCTGCACCGTAATAGCTGTAATTTTAATATTTAGCCTTATTTCCATTGCAATATTGCATGAACTCATCCATCAAACGCAAAAATAATAATCATTTAGTTGTATTTATCAAACATTTGAAAGTTACACTTAAAAAAGGCTTGTCCATTGGCTTTATTAAATCAATAATTAATAGGGAATATCATTTTTAGAAAGGCTAACATTTACTTTTCTGTGCTATGTACAATTAACAAATAGGTATTCTAATAATTTGATCTCGTAGCTTTAATCTCTTTATAGTGTGCCGTTATTTGTTCCTGAATCCAGTTCTTTCATGCAAAAGATTTCTTCTTGGCTTCTTGGCCGACAGCCAGAATTTGTGGATCCTAAAATTGTGGCCCAAAGCGATGGGCGTCAAGGTAGAAATTTTGATAAAGAAATAATAATTTGATCAATAATGACTTAACGAGAACAGATTGAAATCCAACAGATAATTTAGGTAGGCTTATTTTTAACATGTAAATGTTATTAGTAATGTAAGAAGATTTTGAAAATATTTATAAAACAATTTGTACCAGATATCAGAAATCCTCCTTCTCCTGCTCCTGCTACTTATGAAACTAATATGCAACAAAGCAAACTTTTTAAAATGATGATTATTAAAATGACTAACTAAGTACCTATATAGGTATGGCCTTCAACGTATATACTAAAAAAGCTTTTTGTAAAGTTGCATTGGTATAAACTTACAAAGTATTAACTAATGCATAACCTAAATGAATAAGCCACAAAATATAGCTATGTGTACCATAAAAGGATCCATTCAAATCATGAATAATCACTTTAGCCAGCAAAAATAATTATTTAATAATACCCTGAATGATAGAATATTGTTAAACATGTATTTCATTTTCTAAAGACAAGTTGTTAGGTATACTGAATCTAGTAAGCTACCACCATGTGTTTATGACAGTGATCAATGATCATTAATAAATGATTTCCCCGTGAAGACAGGAAGTGCAGTAACTGGCGAATGAATTTTTTGTTTGCAAATTAAATGAGTTTTTGCTCATTTCTATTTTAGTACGGAAATGCGGCATTGAGAAAGCATTGGTTGAAACTAGTTGAAAGTCCCAATGTTACTTTCTTCATAACACTTATACCTAATATTTTCTTTTCGATAGTTGTGCGTGTGCGCTCCAGTGGTTATGTAACACTCAAGTTTGATGTGGTGATGAAGGATTTTGTTAAACTGGACTACGTTTCATCTCCTCGTTTACACATGGGTCATCATTTCAAGTGACCATGCAGCCCCTAAAAATATTATCAATCTGCTGTGTAACTGTTCTATTGATCTAAAAGTTTTATTGTAATTGTTAATTTTACATTTATTACTCTCCTACATTATGCCATATTATTAGGCAAGTATTCATAATTATATAATATTATAAGTCTGTAATAATACCAACTAACATTTTATAAATTTTGTAATAAAGTATGAGGAATGTGGTTAACAAAAGATTTACGTAAATATTTTTACAAAATAAAGTCTCAGTGGGCATTAAACAATTTATTATTAGCCTTTGTTTTATGATACAACAGGCACGTACAGGATCGTAAGCTGGGGGTGCATAGCTAGGTTTTTTACAGAAATTAATTAATGGTAGAGCAAAATTCGAATATATGAGGTACAATTGAGTGCTTTGAATGCTCCAAACAACTTAAAAAGAATCAAATTCGCGTCGAGCGAATTTGTTTCCAAATTTTTTAACTTTTATGGCAAAATAAAAGCTATTTTTGAGATAGAAAACTCATTCTGGTGCACGAGCACCCCCTCTGGATACGTGCCTGTGATACAATACAAATGCGTTAAAATCGTTGACACACATAATATGACCGTAGACTAGAGAAACGACCGAACCGAACTTGTTCGGTTTGGTTCGGCCTGCTCGGTCGCAACAGTATTATGTAATTATTTGGTTGGAATGAATGAATACTCACTTGAGTTAATAGTATTTCAGAAGATGCATTTTGATAATGAAATTTAAAATATTCTGAGCAATATGTTTACATGAGGCATAGGGCCATACCACCTCAAACCGAACCGAACACTTATATCATGATACCGAACTCAAACCCATGTTTGTTGAACCGAACTGAACTCGGACACGAAAAAACCTGTTCGGTCGCACCTCTACCGTAGACCAAAAGGTAGACTATAAATATTGTTTTATTAACTTCCTACCTAGTAATTGTTGGTATATGAAATTAAAAGCATGCCTAAACGGCGCCATATTAATAATGTTTGCACCCCATTCAGGGGTATACTTTAAAAAAATAAATAGAGAAAAGAATAAACTGGTAAAACAGGTGTAAAAAAGTAGCGTCAGTTGTTGGGGTGTCTTGAGACACTATTTGGGATGCTTTGACATTTTGGGTCATTTAGGTCAATTGGGTTATTTTGAGTCAATTGAGTTATTTGGATCATTTTCGGTTATTTGGGTCATTGGGGGTCATCGGGAGTCATTTGGGGTCAATTGGGGTCGATATGGTACAGTAGGAATGTTAGATGCATATAACATTAATAGCCTAGTAGATAAGTGTATAGTCCATTCTGGGAAAAGTGCACTCCCAGACAAACAAACAGACAGACTAACAAACAATATCTATAAAGTAGCTTCCGCTACTTAAAAAAATGAGAAAGTGGAAAAAGTGAAAACTTTTTCCAAAAGAATCCAGACCTCCAAATTAACCCGGGGGTAGATGGTTAATAAAGGATTAACTACATTAGCATGCCCCTAATTCTACCCGGGGCTTCTTAAAGGTGGCCGATATGCAATTTTTAAAAGTAATCCCCGGATTCCCTTAGAAGATATAGGGTATGCTCTGTGCTGCATGATTGACCTTGAATATTGTGGGGCGAATATTTTATAGTAAGCTTACGTAGTGCATATGGCAACGGAGCATGTTATATTAGTAGGGCATTGGCTATGCTAGCTCATCATATTATTTTCATTTTACACAAAGGATCTAACGCGCACTGGGTAATGGCAATAAAATGTACTATCAAAAGATAATTATGATATTGGCTTAATTTCTACTTTAAAAAATCCATCACTCCTTCTTGTATTAAGGTTTGGCTTTCCCAATTCGAGGTCCACACAAGCTGCCCGTAATGGGGTTGGACTGGACAGGCCTCTTACATCCTATGGTATACTACCCGAACATCGGGAATGGACGGACAGCAAGCATAAAATCCACAATAGTCGATCAAAATGCCGAGTTGGGAACAGTTCCAAAACCAACACGTGTTGGATCCCACTGTAGACCCCGGATATGTCCATTGGAATAGACAACAATGGAACGACTGGCTTAGAAATCGAATACAAAACTTTGGATCGAAACAAATAAACAGCGTAGTCATTGGAACACCACATGAAATTCAGAGGTCATTCGAATCACCAACTCATACGGTATTCCATACTCAACTTCAATGTTCCTATTCAAAATGCTGTACACAACAAATATTATATTTTATTCTATCTGTTTTAATCTCTTCTGTACAAAAATAGTACTCCAAAGAAAATTTCTTCTGGAGCAATGACGAATTTGAGTTGGTGTTCATGACTTTAGTTAAAGGTCGTGTTCCGCCATATGATGTTCAGAGACTCGGACGGATGTATTTCCTAGCTTTAGTTGACCCCGATCCCAACCGACCCGTTCACTTCCACGGACAAGATACTAACAGAATTTTCTCCGGTCAAACCCCTAAGAGTTTTGAAGCCAGAAGACTCGACTAAATTTTTGTGAAAACAATTCCACTTATCACTGAATTAACAATCTAAATAATTCGGTTACAAAAATTCATTAATAAATAAATTAATCCCCTCATGTAGGAAAAAATATTTCGCGAAAAATAAACGCAAAATAAAACAGCGCATCAAATACAATCTGTCCTTTTATTTTGTGGTAGTAATTGATGAATGATGAACTGACATGATGATCGAATAAGAATTCAATAGTCAATTTAAAATTATTAAATGTTCAATTTAAAGTAATAAGTCACCAATCTCCTAAATAATGTCCCTATGTCATTAATTAATGTAGGTGGGCTTTAATGATGGTCACTCCGTATCGACTAAAATATCTCGTAAAAGGGATATGCATAAAAATCAAGTAGGTTAGGTAATCAAGTAGGCTTGTTGGCATGTATGCTAATTTAGTAGTAGGTATGCGAACAAAAATGATAAATGAATAGATTGCGATTGAGAGAAGATTTTCATTTATTGAAATCCCTATTACAAACCCTAGACACATCATATACCTACTCGCATTTCGCATACACATGCATACAATTGGATGCAATACACGATTCCACAAATGATTGAAGAAAACAGCAACAATATAAACAAATTATAAAGGTTCTTGCCACTTCAGAACATTCATCAGCATCATATTAATTAAATGCCAAGTTTAACTAAGGTTTGATTTTGATCAAACCTAGATCAAAAACAACGACTTCAATTTCCATGAAGCTACGCAGGTACTACCTATAATAATAATGGATGCACCTGAAAGAATAACGTAAATTACGTTATGCAGCCAGTGCGTATCGCAGAAAATGTAAAGGCAGCAGGGGAACAATTTTGACTGAAAATGAGAGCATGCAGTATGAAAAGTTTCTTATAAAAATATAATAATAATATGTAGGTAAAATAATTCTAAATGAAATTCTTCCTCTTCTTATCTTTCATGCTTATTATATTTAAAAAAATCTGCGTAATCATCAACTAACAATCTTTTCATTGATTCTTATTACTTTTACACCGACATCCCTTAAAACTCTTAAAAGTGAGGTTGTAATTCTCGAAACCTTCTGTGATTCATGATTTCAATTTTAGGAATTCATGCCATAATGTACAAGTAAGTAAACGACTATACGCAGAGGTGTTGCTATAGTGGATGTAAGAATAACTGCTTTATGGTGTTGGGCAAGGTGTCATTATCTGATTAAACAAAGTTAATCAGTATCCATGAAACCACTATGATATTCGAATAGTGCTTTAATAATAATTCAAATTGGGAGTAGGAGTCCAAATCATTAAAGTGTGGAGACTGGAGAGCATTGACAAATCAATTGAGATACGGCGTTTTGTATTTGGAATTACAGTGAAGATTTAAAAACATTTTGAGGATGGAGGAGGAAACCGAAGACTTGACCAGTGCATACCAATTTAAAAAGGCCAGAGATGTCTACATGAGTCTCATATCAATGCAGGAAGACGAAGTTAAAATTCGTTCTGAAAGGAAATGGGACTGCAAAGGAAAAGTGGAAACTTTGGCAAAGTTGTCTAAGGACGCTCTCAGCAGTCTAAACACCTCTGAAACGAAAGTAGAATGTGATAAAATATTCGCAACTAAGGAAATTGGTGATAGTGGTGAAATATTCGAAAGTAGAAACGAAGAAATAGTTGACATTGGTGATACATTTGAAACGGAAGAAATAACCGAAAATAAAATATTTTCAAATGAAGATATTGCTGAATGTGGTGGGAGAGTCGCAAAGGAGGAACACGCTGACAGCGATCAAAATGTCAAAAGGGTGGAGCATGGTAAAGATGAAATTATCGCGAAGGAGGAACCAGCTGAAAGCTATGAAACTGTTAAGCAGGAAGAACAAGCTGAAAGTGACGAAAGTGTCAAACGGGAGGAACAGGACGAAATCGATGAGATAACCGAAAATGAGAAACATAGTGAGAACGTTGAAGCAATCAGAGGGGAGGAACACCTTGTACGTGGATTGAAAGAAGAGGAAATTTCTTATTCCAAGGAGACAATTGCAAAGAATGAAAACAATGACAAGAGTGAAATTGGAGAATTTTTTTTAACCGAGGGAATCTCAGCAAATGGTGAAATACTAATATTGACGAACGAGGAACCTAAAAGCATTGATACTCTCACAAAGGATGAAATAGTGGAATGCATCGAAACAAACGAAAAAGTGCATACTGAAAGAAATAAAACAATCGTAATAGAGGAAGTAACTGCAAGTGATGAAGTGATCACAAGGAGCGAAATAGCTGAAAGTGACGTAAAATTCGCAACAGAAGAATACTCGGAAATTGGAAAAACAACCGAAAAAGAGGAAATAGCTGAAATTGATGAAATAATTGAAAAACAGAGACTCATTATCATTGAATTGGGAAAAGAGGCAGTTCCTGATTGTAAGGAAGTCATCGAAAAATTGACAAACAAAGAAATCGCGGAAAGTGTTGAAATATTTTCCACCGAAGAAGCTGGCGAAAGCAGTGAAATATTCGTAACCGAAGAAATCGAGGAAAGCGGTGAAAGGTTCGTAACCGAAAGAATCGAGAAAAGTGGTGAAAGGTTTGTAACCGAAGAAATTGCGGAAAGTAGTGAAAAAGCAACCAAAGAAATTGCTGACAGTGGCGAAAATGTGAAAATTACTGAAAGTGGCGAATATATGGAAATTGCTGAAAATGGTGAAAATGTGGAAATTGCTGAAAGTGGCGACAATGTGGAAATTGTGAAAATTATGGAGAAGGACGGAAGCACTGAAAATGCTAAAACTGTTGAAAAAGTGCAGCAGGCTGAAAGTAAATTTGAAATAGAAGAATTTTTTGGTGGTAAGGAAGTAAAGGTGGAAATGACAAAAATTGAAGAAATAATGGAAAAAATTGAAAAGTCGGAAAAGATGGAAAGTTACCAAACTTTGGGAAGGGAAGCAGAGGATGACTGTGAAGTAACCGGGATAGTGGCTAAGATGGCTTCCTCCCTAATTTCTGTGGACTGTACACAACCCAGCCAAGATTTGGACTTAAAGTTACAGAATGAGACAGTAATGGACGATCTGCAAGCAGGGATAATATCTGAAGATGGCAGTGAGAAAGAAGGATGTTCTGACGAGGGCCCTGATCGTAATAACCAGGATAATGAGCATGTGCATGGACAGGTTGATCGTCTCACACAGTACTACGAGATGAAGGCCAAAAATATTTTATAAGCGATAAAAACAAACAATTCAATTACCTACAAACTACAACTAAATGTCTCAATTATTCGTAATTTCACAATTATTTGGAGTAAGCTGCAGCAAAATATGAAATCATTTTGTCTTGTAAGTTGAATCACAAAAACATGAAAAGCGACTGATGTTGCAATAAACAATTGTATAATACAGTTACCCACGTGTATTGTTGTTGTGTATGCCCTGATTAATTTCTAGCTTTAAACTGTTAACTCACTCACGTCAAATTATTATGAATGAATAAACATGATATTCCGTCCGCAACAATAAACACCTCAATCAAGACAGAGCACCCTTTTTGAACACCCCGGTGCTCAGTCTTGATGATTCAAGACAGAGCACCTGCTCA
>JAQFYB010004102.1:0-17246 GCA_034694085.1 Pogonognathellus longicornis | reverse complement strand
CTTCTACAAGCTCGCCAGGCATCAATTGCAGCTCTGAATAAATTATATGCGATGCATTTAAACACCATGTTCTTCCCGGTACATTAAGGTTAAGTAAACAATGGCAAAGAGCTTACGTCTTGATTATAATAATATGACTTTCTAGGTTAATATTACAATCGTAGCAGCCCTAAGTTAGTACCTATATAATATGATTAAACAAAGCAGTCGTGTTTCAGCTCCATTATAGTGGGCTGGACTTGAAATGAAACCACTATCTCAATCAAATGATTCAGTTTTTTCATTTTGTGGTAATTATTTGTATTACTGAATAATAACTTTGCTAGATATGTTTCGGTGACAAAAATTACTTCATTGATTAATACAGTTTTAATTATTACCATGTAAAATAGTAGCCTCCGCTCAACAGAATGTTGTACGTCGGGTTGCACAGGTTAAAAAATCCTATTAGTGTAAGAAATGAAAGGCGTGCCAGCGTGGAATTTGCAACATCTACCCTAAATTCATGAGTATAACCCTTGATTTGAATCGAAGAGAGTCTTACATTTATTATTGAAATATACTACAACCTTTAACTTCGATCTTACATTTTAAGGAATATGATTACGAATATTCCATACTTGATTATACTTATATCTATGTACCTATTAGCACTTGTATGTTATACAAATCAGGATCAGTGCATTCTATTCAAAATAATTATATTTTATACCGACATTGATTTAACTATTAGGAATATTTTGCCCCCTTTAGTGTAAGAGATACGTTAGTTTTTCTGCAGAACAATTTAGTAAGGACTTTCTCTGTATTAAAATATATATAACCATGAACAAGCTACATCGATTATTCTCTCCTCTAAAAGTACATAATAAATGGAAAATGGATTATTTCACTGTTTTAAACGTACTGCTAGAGAGTGGGGTCACAGAGCTTGGGTAACTTTTCATTGAAAATTTATTAAAGCTCTGGCAAAAAGGAATAAACCTTTAAACCCGACAATTTTGACTAAAAAATGCGCTGTGGTGCAGTTATTCATTTTTGCAAATAGCAAATAGAAGAAAATGTTTATTGTATGACATCAAAGGAACATAAATTTGATCTTTTACAGAAATATTTAAAAAAAACCGAAATTAATAAAATATCTGTAGTGCAGATATTCTGAGGGTTGCACGTGCACCCAATGCATCACTTGAATACCCGCATGGATGTGATAGAAATAGTGTTCAGAACAACCTCCAAACGCTAAAGATTCAACAGACGGCCAAATCATTGTAGCGTACGGCGTGTTATTTCTTATAATTAGTATACTCCCAACGACCAAGTAATGCCAAGTAATTTCAAACTATTCTTGGCAACTATTAACAAAAGAATCGACTATCAATACCTCTTGATTTTTAATTACACTGTTTATAAGTAGTGCATCACTGTATTGTCTTACATCAATAAATTATTAATGTAATCAATGATGCTGCACTTATTATTTTGCAGGTATAAATTTCATGGACAGAAACACCCATGCATAAAACAAAAGTTTTCAATAATGAGTTTGTATTCTTGTTATATTATTTATATTTGAATTTTATTTATATACTTTATATTTTTGTATGAACAGAAGGAACCTAAGGTTATATTTGACTTTCATTAAATACACGTCGTATTCCATGTTATAAATAGTTAACATTATAGGGAAAATAATATTGACCTTGTGCATGCAGTGAATCTCAATTCATGTACATTTAAGCATAAACATAGGTTCAAGGTTCATTTTTTTCTCAAGCATTAAACTGATTACATAGAGTTAAATATAACTCAATGCATATAACTCAATGTTTAGTATGAGCCACGAGCTGCTCTACTCTCACTAAAACCGAATCGAAATCTTTACTCAGTCTATATTTAAACAATAATGGATTCATGTAACCCAGAAAATCTTGTGTGCAAAGCGATCGCTTCTACATCTAATAATAAATAAGAATTTAACAAAGTTCTTTTACTAATTTTAGCTAATCAATATTATTTTTATTGCTAGGTGGGATTAATATTACGGATAATGAAATTCCACCTCTTCTTATTCTATCAATTCGACCAAGTAATTAGAAAATCAAGGATGAAATTATAAAGTTTTATTACTGTGCTATCTCTCCAATCAATAATCAATCATTCATTTTAGTTTATGGACTAGTGGAGTCGCATGAAATAGATTAATGAATGTTTCTCCGCAGATGTCTCAAGGAGTGAAAATACAGATTTCCTTTAAAGCAATTTACTCCGATATAAGTTGGAGACTCTTCCGTCGTACTCGTACCTACTCAAATGAAAGGACTTCCTAGTTTAATTTCAACTAACTAAAGTTTGGCATAGACATGCAGCATTAATACTTTTCCTCGCAAAGAATTCGAAACTCCATCAAGTTTTGTGTTCATTGTACAAGCTGAATTATTAGTATCCCACACAGCTAGACTAACAGCATGTATTTAAAGCTTCTGACTTGTAACCTCAGATTCCCGGTGATTTTCTTGTTAATAATATGTTAATAAGTAAACGTGTCTCTAAGGATACAGGATAGGATGCTGGCTTTTGATATTAATAACGCGTGTATTAATACAAGTATGCATACACCAACAAGGACCCCTGCTCATTCATAAAATAGTGATTTAATACTTTCCTCATAAAATGTCTTACACTAACTTTTCTTTCATAAAAAATTTATTGCTAAAGTCATCGAAGTCAATTCAATCAACCCAAGTATCTACAGCATGATTTCTTTTTAAACAATATTTCGTATTTAATATACTTCCCATGTCTTAGTGAAAAGAAAATTTTTGAATATAAAAAAACTTTTGCCATGCTTTATTAATTTACTGTAGCAACTTTCATTAATCACCGAATTTTTATAAATCATAAAATTTGGTTCAGCATCAATATTAAAATCCTTATAATATAGAGCTGTGTATTTATACTCATTAGCCGCGGACACAAAGAGTTAAGTAAGTGAATTTGCTCTGAAACGACGCAATAAATCAATTTTATTTCTGCATATTTAACGACACACGCATTAAAGTCGTCTAACCACTTATTAGATTTCGTTGGACAGAAAGCTCATAAGTAAAAACTGATTGTTTGCACAACATTAGTTTACTACAACTAATAAGTAGCCAGTATACTAAGTACAAGTATCTCTTTTTTGTAGCAACAAAGACGTATGTTCCGGTTGTTACTGAGTGGGCTGTTTGGCTTGAGATTACGTTGAGTATGTATGTAGTGGTGTAGGTACCCGTACGGCTAAAATTAGAGGGGGACGCATGCGTTTATTTTGTTGACTCGAAGCAAGGAAGGCAAGAGCCGGTATGAAATTATTTAAGGAAGGAAGAGAATGTCGCAAGGGGTTGCTTTTCTCCGCTTTCCTTCTCTCATTCACTTTCACTTGCTGTAGATTCCACGGATTGAATCCGTGCACCACACACACCAACCAGGCTAAGGCTAAGGCTAAAGCTGAACACAAGTACTATGTGAAACTCTGGTCTACTACATACATGTATAATAAAAACAAAACAGAGAAATCTAAAGTCTAACGTTCGTCTCAACAAAAAGACTTTGTCGAGTGCAAGTAGGTTGAGTCGAGACCCAGTTTGGTTGGGACACACTCAAGAAAAGTACACAAGAACGAAAGAGGCAACATTCTCCAGAGTGGCAGAAACAAAGAAGTTTTAGAGTTAACATAAACTGCTCTCCTGCTTCTCTTTCCATAACAATAAACTTAAACACATGCACACAATACAGACACACAGTGAGAGAGAGAGTTAGAGAGAAGTCAGGCACTCGACTCTGAGCTACACTTAAATACACGTACACAGAAGCAGTTACACAGAGCGGATGGAGAATTAGAGCGATACACAACAAGTTCACACACACATCGTACACACAGAGCAGCAGAAGAAAAAGAGAAGTATAAAAGGTTGTAACTGGAAGAAGTGTTTGCTCATTCAGTCAAGTTCAAGTGGAGGATGTGAAGGCTCCTTTTCAAAATATCTCAACACTCACGTGCAATTCCTCTCCACAAACAAACCAAACCACTCGTTTCATTTTCATTCACACTCTTCTACACTACCAAGTCGTCAATTTGCCTTTTTTATTTGTCTGACGAGTTCTTTCGATTAATTTTAACATAATATTCCCTATGTAACAGCAACACCAATTGAAACAACGAAATAATCAACTCGTTAACCAGCGACAAACAATTCACCAAAAATATTATTACATGTAGATATTCTCCTAACTTGCGACTACCATATCAATACTTTTATCTATACGGAATATAGAGAAATATCCTGCTCATTTTTTTAACAACATCAGTTTGTTCCCCTTGTTTCTTAAGTGGTGTCGTGTCTACTGTACTCTGTAAGCGGCCTCGCTACATGTGGTAAAATTCTATTGAATAATTCGCTTGTTCGACACTAGCTAATAATAAATAGCCCAGTGTTATTAGCTGCAATTTAAATTCCATTTTTAGTTAAGTGCATGACTCTGCTTTTATTTTTGAATGCTCTATAGTAGATCATATATTTTACATACATAAGACTCATCTAATTTTGGACGGACATTTTCAAATATTATATTTATTAAGTGTATTATATAATATTTAGTTTCTTTATAGTCATATATTCAAACGAAAACTATTTTTTAATTAATATGTACATATTGTGTACATAGGTATTGCACAATTGCCTTGCCACTTGTAATTGTTTCTGATGAAATAGCAAGTCCTGGTTGGTATAATAGAAAAATTGCGCGTAGGTACAGTACGTTGGTTTATGTATATATGTATGTCTATTTTAAATGAAAGCCTTGAATGGGAATTAACTCGTAAAATTAGTAACTCGGTAAAGAGTCGATGCTACTTATTGTTGTAAGTGGAAGAATAATTGTAGCCATTCGTTGGGTTTATATTCATCAGGAAGTCGGCTTGGTGCTTGTATACATTGCATTGAGTACGCATATAAAATTAAATGAGGACATATTTCATATTATGTGACTTGGTTTGTTAATACGGATAATGAATGTTTCCACTACATGATTTTCCGCATGTTATGCAATGTACACTATGTGCATTGCGTATATTATTGGCAGTTGCTTGCTTCAAGTCGTAAATGCATTAATGACAAATATAAACAGGACTAGTCCGTCTGCTCAACATTCTCTTATTCTCTTATTGCCTTGACCATAAATAATTCTTGTGAGTTCTCTGTGTTGAATATACATGTGGTTGAAGGGTTTTTGAAAGGCTATAATATTATTCTCAACCTTTATGAAGATCAACACACTTTCCTTTCCTCACGGTTTCTGCTGTGGTTGTTGTGTGTTTTCTTGCACTAGGTACTGGGTAATGGTACAATGGAGTGTATGAAACTGCATAGAGTAGGTATAGTGCGAATTGCAGAATGGGTTGTAATTGTTTTTAGTGTCAGGAAGTGCTTTGTTATTATTTGGCTTCGGTTTTCACTTTGTCGCTTTAAAAGCACAATCAAACTGTTTTCAATCCTTATTGTAGTAATAAGTTCATTGCTCCGTGTACTTATAGCTAGGTACTTCAAATAATTAGGTATTTACTTGCTGGGCTGGTATATGAGGAAATAAAGATTTCTTAGAAACTGCTCATGTATTGTACTACTATGTCCTTAGGGCTGGTTATATAATAAAAAGCATGTATTGGAGAATAACGAGACGCATGTAAAATGATATTAGAAGGATGGGGCATGATTTGAGCATTAGGGAAATTAAACGATGAGTATTTAGGAAGAGGAGTATTAGAAGAAATGGTACAAGGATTGTAGTCTTGATATAAACTGATGGTTTTAAAACTAAAGAGAATTATGTGGATTTATTGTTTGCGTGTGTTTGTAACACACACGCGTAATGATTGGAGGAACTGGTTCATTTATGTGAAAGTGGTTTAGTCATAGGGCGGTAATGGAATGTAAGGGAAATGAATGTGTAGTTTAAAAAGACAAGAATCTGGAGAGTGGCTCAAAAGGTAAGAGTGTAGTTCAATGGTGTGTGAAGAAGATCGTCTGCGAAGGTCTGAGATTAGAGTCGCATGTGAAGTGAGTGAGACAAGTGACTCGTGCAAGAAGCATCATTTGATAAGTCGAATCAGATGAGACGCCAGCCTTGCCTCTTGTACTACGTAACCCATGTCTCCTTTCCCTTTAGACTTCTGAGCTGTGTGTGAGTTGAGTGTTCCAAGAGACTTCTGTGTGTCAACTCAAGTCAAATCAAAGTCTAAAAGGCAACACTCTGCCTCTGCCTCTGTGTCTAAGTACTACACTACAACTACAGGGCCGTTGTGCCTCTCTGCACCGACTTTTACTTCCAACTTACAACCACCACTGCATTTCCTTCTATACAGACACACGCGACATGGTGTTACATTGGAAATCTACAGCCACAGTCAATTCCACTTTATTCTCGGCTAACTTGTGAGTAAGTGTACTTTCAGCCAGTACTGAGAGAAATTTTCTTGTATGGTTAGATGTATATATTATATGTATGTACAAGGAGACTGGATATTATCTGTAATGGTGTACTATAAGCCTTTGTAGCTTTTCCATTTTCAAATGCACTATCCCTACACAATATGGCCAAAACGAAGAAAACTCATTTCCATTGCAGACTTTTTAGGTATTCCTGTAGTATAATCATGATGCGAATTGGATCAAAAGATTTGTAAGCAGCTTTTTGTACTTTCCAAAATTAAAAGAGTGTTCTCTACGTTCTCTAATTTTCTTAGTCGACTACTCTGTTATTAGACGCAACTAAAATGTATGTATGTATACAATAGGTACTCAGTCTCCTTCAGTAGATCCTAAGTGCGCACTATGATTTGTATAAATAATGTTAGGAGCGGAATTGCTTGCTTAGAATGCACAGTGTAATCACAATCCAAAAATCATTCTTCACGAAGCTACATTTAGCGAACTGTGATAATAATATACAAAGAGGATGCAAGCTTTTACCATTACTGAGACACGATTCAACTGCACTACACCATATTGTCATATAAAGACTGTACATGATTCAAGTTTCTCAAATTGTGTCCACAAATACTCCTTTCGGATGTTATGTTTTAAATTAAGTAAATAGGTACAACAGGCTGAGACGCAATTGTTAAATAAAAACTTTCCTAGGTTAATTGAAAGAATCATAATATGGCTGAGTTTCTTGTGGGATTGCACCAGCTTTCCTGAAGTGCTATTCAAACCAAGTCGAAAAAACTTTTTACTTAGGTACCTCCACATGAACTTACACATAAACTATAGAAAACTTTTCATTAGATTAAATAAAAATGCATAATATTAAATTATTCTTTCATTTTTCATTCTCGTTGTTAATGCTGTAACACTACCAACAAAAAATTAGCCCAAACAGAGCAATGACACATTTGATCATTCCAGTCTTTTATTCCTACGTGCTGCAATTCAAGTGATCCACTTGGAAAACAATTCAACTTTAGTTGATGATTGTTTGACAATAAAGATTTGATTTGATCCTTCTGAATATTTTCCTGAACATAGTTCAAATAAATAGTGGCATGCATTTCTACGGATTTTTCCTAAAATTTTATGTCACTAAGCTTAATCGCTAGAATAAGAATGTGTCGAGCCAAACATCCCTATAATATTTAGATCATTTAGTTTTGCCGCAGGAAACAAAAGTTCAATATAATGGTAGGTAAAATGACTGGAAAATACTTCCACCATTTTATCCCCACAGTGGGTAGAATATTTACATGGATTTAGATAACAGCACATCATACCTAATAAAAGTATTGGTGTAACCCGCACAGATCAAGATCACTAGGAATGTTTTTATCAAAACTCTCAATATTGAAGTGTCTTTTAGGGTCAAAGTATTGAGGAGAAATGCTGGAAGCAAAGGAAAGTACCTAGTTTTAGTTTTTAATCCCGAATATATTACTGCTCCTATAGCACTTTGTACGTGAACTACATACATTCAGTGCATCATAGGGCGATACGAGATTGAAATATTAAACTGTGCAGTAAGCAGGAAGCGAAAAGCATTAGAATATGATTTGTAAGTTGAGGATCGGATTTTGAAGCTATCATGTGTAGGTATTTAATAACGAGCTGTAATCAGAGACTTGCAGGCAAAGCTTTGGGGGTATTGAAAGCAGTGCATATGTAGAATCTAAGCTATTACCTGTGGATTTATCTAAGTAGATGGCTATAAATATAAACGACTTTATTCATCCCAGTGGCCCAAAATCAACTCTTACAACGTTTCTGCTACTCCTAAACGATTTTGTGCAATGTTTGACCAAGTTACATCACTGCATCAAAATCCTTATTTGCTCTCACCTCCAAACAGTAGTACATAGTCATAATAATGTTCAATCTCGTAACTTGAAATATACGACTAGTAGCAGTAATAATCATAACGCACACCACTGCCCATACTTACTGCATCCACGCTCCACCTAAATATGTACTTCCATTTGAAGTAGACTCTGAACACAGCACTTTGAACAAAGATTTAAGAGACTGTCAAGTTTTTTGCTTTTAGGTTGTTTGATGGTGGCCATTAAACCACAATGATTCTTTGGTATTTGTTTAAGTTTGCACATAGTAATAGTCGTCATTAATTAAAAATTCCAATTTATGCTCAAGTGTGTTATAAATGTTAAGTTTAAGTAGCAGTTATTGCACAGTTAGCAAACCACATAAAGATACAGGAGGAAATTGCAGAGGTAAAGTTAGATACGGCCAAAGTTGTCCTACATTATATTATTACCGTACGAATGAGTGTGCAATATTATTCATTGGAATATCTGTAGTGGTGGGTAGTGGGTAGGATAGTTGAATTGCGGAAACCATTAGAAGTCAAGGAATCGTGGAGGCGGAAAAACATATAATATTCGTACATGTATTTGGAATTTGTGGAGAAAATAGGAGGAGAAAGTTAACCTCTAGGAAAATAAAATGTGTGAACTGCTTTATGAAGGAATTATTTCCCACGCTTCGTCTGTTTAATGAGAAACTTGGGATTGGCGTGGAAAATTCTGTTGGGAATATTTGTGACTCTACGAAATGCTCTTCTTTATACATCACACAGACAACCATAGAGATACATATGGTTCAAATGTTATTTCTCACTGAATTCCATTCTACTTACAACTTGGAAAGTGTGTGCGGTGACTACATTTGATATTGTCACCACAATATTTAGGTTATACGTTCTCACACACATATTACATAAACTATGTTGAATGTTGTGACAAACTTTTCTCCAGTTTAGCACAGTACAGTGCGTAGGTATATATACATTGTTATTTTATATTCTCGAGAATGTGGCGTGTAGCGTTTCTATTTAGTAAATGGTTAACTGCAAAGTCGAGTCGTCGTTTGCCTTCTATTTCTGTAATTTATTGCGAATCATGAGTTGACATGTGCTCTCTGTGGGAGAAAAGCAGTGTTCCATGAATTTAGTTGGGTAAAAGGATGGTGGTTAAATTGCACTAACCATCATACACATTACATTATCTCTATATCTTTACATATAGACGTCTCTGTTCCTATTGGTAATAAAGTTACTAACACATTCTGCTCCCTCACTCTCCCTCCAAAAGAGACACATTGTAAAAAGTAATACATGTAAATAAGTAGACATGAAACTTATTTTGCATAGGTAATTGCATCAATCTATGTACTATGGAGTTTTTCCGTAATTATTACTGTTAGCATAAATCTAAATTTTTCATCCTGCTTGAAAAGTCTAGGAATTGACAACACACAACGGTCATTGACTGGAAAAGTAGTTTTAGACGTGTAGGTAACTACCATTCATTCTATCTACAAAAATACGTATCATCATGAAAAATTTGAAACTGGTACATGCATAGTTGTTACCAGGTTGTCGCATACAAAAGCTTTAATTTGACGTGTGACATTTCGAATAAAGGAATTCAGACTATATATTATGTAGTATCTCAAGTAGAATGTAACACTTTACCTCATTTTTTATCTGTCTTTTTGTCTTACAGCGTGTTTCATTAAATAGACATTATTATTAGTTTTTGCAAGAGTGTACATACTAATAAAAGAAAGTACAAGTAAGTCAACGAGTCCCTTTTGATCTGTTATTCGTATAAAAATGTCGCAATGACTTATAAAATTTGTATGAAAGACGACTGACTACACATACATTTACTATTGCTCTTTTTTCTATCTCTCCAGTCCATTAAAAATGTTCGACATTTTGACTAGTTATCTATAGGTATGTAGTTATTTCTATATCTTATGTAGGTAAGTATTGCTAAATCTTTTGTAAATATAAATGACATGACTGTGTGACAAACATTCCTCCCTGCAATACGAGGTTATAAAAGACCGCTCACTGACCTTTCGAAGGCAGTTAGCCAATCCACGCAAGGACCTCTATTTACTAACAAATACTTAGAATAAACCTACAAATCCATTCCACAAATCTCTCACTTGTCTTTATCTTCGTGTTTTATTCACATTCCTGAGCTATTTCATCCGGTTAACAAGAAACTCTGTATCTCCGTACGTGTTTGCATTTATCCAAAGTAAGTAAAAGCGAGCAAAGCTGTTTAAACTGTACGTGCATATTTGGCGTGTTGTTGTAATCAAAGAAAACGTGGGGTTGTGTAGTGTTATGATAGTTATGGCATAAACATATTTTATTATTGCGCACAATAACAGTGTCCACATATAGATAGCGGCTGCCGTGAATGTAGTTTTGTAGCTACGAGAAGCAAATTAATGTACACAATGTGCCTTTCTTGGTCATAATGCTACAGGCTTATAGGAGTTGAAAGATGACTCAGGAGAGAGTGTAATTGAGCATGATGTCGGCGGTGGGCAAAGCTATAATAAAAGCAACTATGAAAGTACAGTTTGGAGAAAAGGTAGCAGCACAGCTATGTACAACTACAACACAAACTACTAGTAGTATTTATACGTGTAATAGCTTTAGTGTTTGCTGCTGCTGTGATACTTTGCCGTAACAGTGCATACATAGTTCATAGAAGCAGTTCCTAATAGAGGTGGTCTTTTTCCTGAGTGCCATGCCAGGGAATTGTGAGACACCCAGACCAAAAAGCAGAACAGATGACTATACCACAACTAACTGTATGTAGGGCTAGACAAATAATAGTTGTCCTCCTCTCCACATGCAGCTACATCCTCACATCTTACAGTCCCTTGTTTTGTCAATGTTTAATGACTTTACAAGCGTACACAGAACACTGCAAACCACCACAGCAGTCTCTTACTCTCTTAGTAGCTTCTACATGCATTCTGGTCGTAAGTGCATCTTATTATTACTATTAGTCTCCCGCTGGCCTGTTATGTGTTCAGCAAGTATAAGCCACATACATAATAGACATTATGTATACTGTGTTATATGGGTAGGTATGTAAATATAAATATATAAATATGCACATTTATACTAACATTAAGAGTATAGGTACTTTAGGAATAGAATAAAACGTGTGCATGTTTGCATGGAAGCTCTTCATTCAACTAAAGCACTACATAAACTCATTTTTTGCCTATATAGGTACACATTTTACATGGACAAGATTATATAATTTTATTTAGAGAGATTTCTTTTATATACCTATGGTTTTTAGAATTTTCATGTTTTCATGTGACTAATCAGGACACTGAGCTCCCGGGTCACATTGCTCCGTATAATTCGTTTACGCAAAAGTATCTGAAGATTTGCTTGTCTTATTTTCCCGGCTATTACACAACAAATGGTGGGTTTTGACTACAAGAGTTTTCTGAAATAACCAAAAAATTAGAATGTCTTCCTATTTGTAATAGTTTATGAGGCGTGGCATTATGTAATGGTGGCACGGTTAATAATTTTGGATACAAATAAAACTCGTTCTACAGCAATAATGTTCATTTACAATATGTATACCTGTGGCAAATACACTAAGACGGAACACAAATTTAATGCCCTTATATATGTCCTCTACTTTGTGTTTAGCTTGTGGCAGCTTTGGATAAAATATTGCATTTTGTTATAATTTTATTGTAGTACAGGTATTAATAATATATTGTAGCAATTACTTTCTCAAGTAAAATTTTAATACATCTTAAATTATCACACAAGCGCATAATTACCAAACGCTGGTAAGCTTACAATACCCGTACCCCTATTTTGCTCACCTTGATAAATGCATGTAACTCATTTCCATCACCTACAATATATAATTTTAGTACATAAGATATTTTAGTACATATTAAATAAGATATTTTAGTACATATAAATATGTGCTCTAGGAATAAAGCTTCCAGCACATATCAATTCCTTCTATGCAAAACTCACTCTCACAACGTTTACAAGCGTTAGTATATTCCACTTTTGTATCAATTAGTTTTGAAATATGCAAGGTGCTTTACTTTAAGCTAAATGACCACGTCCCTTGAGAATAAGGACGGCCATAGTCTTGCCAGAAAGCTTTTCTCATTTTTGCCATGCAAATTTATCAGCCTCTTTATGGCTATTTTCACAACAAATTATTTTTACCCCTTTAGAAACATTCTCTCTTCAATGGTGAAATCAAATTTGAACTGATTTCGAGCAAGATATTTCTCATATATATCCCAGCAGTTGACTTTTCGATACTGTCTCTGGCTTTCACACAACCTATGAAATGTCTTATTTCTAAACCTGTTTTTCACTAAATCATGGCTAATAACTTTATTTGTTGCAAACTGGCATATTATGTAGATCTTCCATGTGAATGTGTCGTTTCCGAGGAGTATTTAAGCCAAAGAACTTAGTTTGTCTCCGAATTCAAATTGATTTAACAATATTAAGTACTGATGATTTGCTGACAGCAATATTATGAAGCTTGATGTGTTTTAAGATCTACGCTGTCTATAATTTAATTATGTTTCGGAAACAGTTTTCAATGCAGGCTCAGCTTTCAGGGGATATTTTTTGCCCATCATTACATTTTTTACTTTTGTAAAATTTGAGTTGGATACTAAAATGTTGACAGATTGCAATGCAGATAGCCCCAATCGCTAAATTAATACCTACGGTTTAATAATGCATTTTGAAGGTGATCTAAATAAGGTATTTTATGTGGTAGGAGCGGACTTCCACCCAAACTTAGATTTATTTATAAATAACTTTATAACAATTGAGTGAAAATTTAAATATTTTCAAAAACTATAGAAAATTTACTTTTAGATGAGTCGTTTTAATGGGAAACTGCCTGGAGTATAGTATATTTTGTAATTTGAAATCACCAAGATATGCAAATAAAGTGCATAGTTCTGAGATTTGTATGCAAGCACCAAAATGCATTGTACTGCATAAAAACTTGTAGAAAATTAGTGTCAAAATCACCGTTTTATGGAAATTGCAATTCCTTAGTATTTAACACGGTGAATATTAACTATCAGAAAAATGTTAACAACTTACGAATGATTGAATTAAAAAAGGCATGATATATTCAGTATTTTAGCAGCTTTAATGAAATTCTAAATTATTCAACTGTTAGGTTATAAAAGTAGCATTAAAACCAATGCTCAGTTCAGTGTTCTTTCCAATAACATTATTCCTGATTTATGTAAACTAATATACTGCCACTTGTCAAATCTATTTATGGTAATGCACTTTTCGTTTTGAGGATGAATCTTAAATGCAATTTTCTTCTGAGAATATTTTAAGTAAATAACACCTAAATAGCAAATACCTATTTTATAGCAATTTATTTTACACATATACAATTTTTAAATATTCTACGCCGCTTGCAAGAAAAATAGAACATGTAGCATTTTTGCTTGGAGTGCCCAGGATTGTTTCAATGTGTACTTTGGAAGCTAACGGTGTATTTCGAGTGTAACGAAGATAAAAAATCAAATGTTAGAGAGAGTTGCAAATATAGATGGGTTGAGACGGTGAAGTATGTCTACTTAAGTATAATTTATTGCAGTACTTTTAAAAACTGTATTTTATCAAGTACGAGTTATATATAGTTGAGAAGGAAACTGTTAGAAGTATAAGTACATACAACCTACAGCTATGTATTGATGTTGGTATTACGAAAATATATTATATTGCTTATTTGTTCAATGCACGCCCGTATTCAGGGGGTGGGCAAACGGGCAATTGCCTCCCCCGAAATCCCAAGAAAAGAGGTTATTTTGCCCTTAAATAGCAAAATAACCTCTTTTTTGTGCACATTGCCCTTCCCGAAATGTATTTTGCCCTTCCCCGAAATGGATTTCTGGATACGACCGTGGTACAATATAAATGTTAGATAGAGGATAAATAGTATGTAAGAACTTGTAGTTTAAAAACCCGTGACCTTTTCAGAAGGACAAATCACAAGATGGAAATGAGACTGAATTTCTTGCCATCCCTTGTTTGTTTAGAAGCCTTGTTTGGGTCAGGCAGATATTTACTTACATTCTTGAAAGTCCCTCACGTACAACCTTGTGTATATAGTTGTAAAATATGATAAAAAAATATGCTGGTGGTATATGTTTGTATTGCAAAAAGAAGAGTTTATTGAGATCCTGTTGTCTGCTAGACTGTACATGCAGTGTATAAAGGTAGTAATGGATTGTGGTGGAAATCGGAAACACCCACTCACATACGCACTCACAATTCTCTTCTTGCTTTCGCTCTTTCCCTCACCTTAGTCAGTTTTTTGGCTTCATGGGAAAACAAGCGGACAACTTGCAGTGCCATCACATATAGACTTTACCTAATAGCTATAGGAATCTACTATTACTTGTACTCCGTATATCTTTATACAGGATTTTACTGAGAATTGGGTAGCTACAAGTTATCCCAATTTTTCTCGGGTTGAATTGGATTTGTTTGTGCCATATTGTCCAAGAGATCTTTCCTTTTATTTAAGTTGGGTCATTCTGAATCCCGTAGTATCCTTTTCACTTCATCCATCTCATTGCCCAGATTTGAAACGAAAAAGCCCTAAAGAGTAAATGGAGTTTCTCGGTGTATATAGGAAAGGAGGAGGCGAGGCAAGCTCTGGTTTTGCTATTCTTCTATTGTAAGACACTTATCCGATTTAGATCCGACTTAATCTTGACTATTTGTCGGTTGTGAAGAGCGATGAGGAAAATGTTCTATAGTTATTGTTTAGAAGTCATGTGTGCTTTCCCCACAGAGCACTTTTTGTCTTGTCGAGCATAGCAAATAGTAAGTGACTGACAATGAATGATACACCTATCTAAGTAGTTTGTTCCCCGAAAAAATCTTTAGACTAAAAAGAAATTGTTTACAGGTTTTTCCATCTGCGTAACAGTTGGGTGGTGGATATTATATGTAGTGCTACTTATATACACACACAAATACACGGGGCTAAATGCCTCAGCGTGTATCCATGTAGCTTATCGCAAATCGTACAGCCTGGAAATCGTCTCTGCAATCGCCAAGTACACAGATGAAAAAGAACACAGTGGCAAAAGATTTGGCTTTGGCACAGATACAATTATTTCTGGAAGTACATGGTGCTACTTTTTCTTGCATCCTTCTGTTGCGGGTGTTTCTCCTTTTGCAATGTTTCAATTCCGATGCCAAGAAAGGTGCAAGGAGAAATATTTCTTCTACGTCTGATTCCTTTCTCATAAAAGAATTTTATGGTAAATCAATTTCTCCAGAAGTTTTTGTCTGACCGGTACTTCTTATGCATTGCAGCAATGAAAAATGTGTGTTTGGCCTCTTGTGCTTTCTCCATGAACATGAACCAAGTAATATCCATAAATGCGAGTCATTTTTTCCAGGCTTAGTGACTTGACTGACTTTTGGGTTGTACTCTCATGTCTGCAACACTGTTAATGCACAAAGTGCATTCTCAACTAAATTGCACTGCACTGCATTGCCCTGCCATTGCCTTTCAACAACCATACCAACTCTAGTAAATATTACAGAGTTGTGTTAAGAATATATACACCGATAGTCAAGAGAGTCTCCTTCACAACTCAAACTCAATTTCTTTTCCTACAATTTCACTCAATTCAACCACTATTTATTTTTGTGTAGTGTTGAACTTTTTCAGCTTCCTTAAATTGAACGTGCACTTGTAATAGGTTAAGATATTTTCTTTCATGTGTGGAATACCTATACGTGTTTGCCCTATCATTTTTCATTACTTTCTCAAATACCTAGAGATTCTCAAAGAAGAATAATAATAGGTGCCTACTAAGATTTTTTATTTCTTATGTCGAAAAGAATAACTTTGATTCATACTAAAGTTGTGAATGGTAAAAATTTATTATATCCAGTCATGCAACATGAAAACTTGACAGATTTCACTTTGTAGTAAATGCTAACCTTTCACAATGTCTTCTGTTTCTCTGATAAAAGTTTGATATCAAAATGAACCGTGAATAGAGAAGAATTGGAAGCATTTTCATTTGTTGAAGAACTGACGTATGTCCCATTGTATGCACAACACAAAGGTTTTTTTTACTGATTATTCAATTCTTTCACACAACACAAACACTAATCAGTATGTTGGCTCCTCATGAAAAAGCAACAAAAACATCAATATTGCTGTACGGTTCAAAGAATACGGAAATGACTCTGATATTTTTCAAATGCACGACTTTACATTAATCAAATAATTTTCAGCGTAAGAAGTATTGTCAAAAGTGATGTTGAAGTGATGCAATATTTTGATAAAGTAGGTGTATCAACTATTTCATTCTATATTATGTATAACAAATCATTTCGTAGCTACCTTATAAAATTATTAAAAATTGAGTTCAAAGACATTTAAAACACTATAATGACATTGTATTGGATAAAACTACATAATTATATGTAAAAGCTTCGTGAATTGTTTTTACATTTCAATGGCTCTAAAAGTGTTTTGTGCAATTTGTGACTAATGAAAAATTTAAATTAGATAACCAATCAGATTTTAGTTTTGTCGAAAAAAATCTTTTTCCAGAAATGTTTATTCATTGAAAACTGTAATTTTAAGTAAAAATATTTTCACAATAAAAGTCGCGTGTAGCGGTTAACATATCGAAATCGTATTTAGAAATAATGAAACCATCAGCAACAGAACTTTTTAGTGTGTAATTAGGTATTTATTTGCAAATTGTACAATTACATAATTGTTAGGACCATTCTCAATACTAAAATCGTTAAATGCAAATGAGGTGGTTACTTTTTCCCGCGTCGGTAATGATTACAAAATTATT
>JAQFYB010004101.1:0-17247 GCA_034694085.1 Pogonognathellus longicornis | reverse complement strand
TATTCATTCTTATAAAATATGCAACTTTATCAGAAAGAGTCGACTTGCAGTACGACCATTTCACATTAGGCAGGCGATATGTTGTAGATATTATTTTGTACTTTGTTACTTATTTTTACAAGTAACATAATATGCACCGTAATATGTGCTACATAATAGTAATAAAAATATTGGTATTATAAAAATTGAAAGTTTAAATATATAAAATCAATTAGCCTATCGTTATTTGTAGCCATGTACATTGAATTTAAAATAACGCAATACAACAAGTAAAGAGTTCATGAAATTACACACTGTTGGAATTGAATTTATACGCAACGTTACAAGAACTATCTATTTTAGATAATGCTGCAAAAAGACAGTTGTCAAACACTTCAGACATTAAAGTTCTCATAATATATTTATTACGTTCAGTCAGATAGTTTTTTGTAATAAGGATAATAGGATATCATATAATTTGGTTGATATGAATGATTGATGTGTGGGTACACAATATTATCATGTTTGTAATACCATTGCATTAAGTTGGAGGCAGGAAAATATTATTGATGTTGATGCTAATAGTATGATGCGTATGGAAACAAAACTACAAAAAAGGAATAGAAATGGGAAAACACGTGTTTATATATTATAGTATTATTTAGTATATTATGTATTTACAATAGTTTGTTCACTGTTACAATGCATAGAACTAACACTACAGATAATTGTAAGCTGAAAATATAATTTCAAACTTAAATTGTCCCACTATGGTTCAGGGTAGTTAACACAAGCGAAGGAAACTAGCGAATAAAATGGAGATGTTTTCATGGCAAATTATTGCATGCTCTGATCTGTACTAAATTACATAATATGCATTAGGTACGAAAAGAAAACTGTATTTAGAAAGATGACTCAACGAATGTATAATATGAACGGGTTTTTGCAGATAGAAATAAATCTCTCCAATATCCAACCTTATGAACAGTTCGTGCGATGCAATTAATAAAGACTTGTAAGTGGGTTTAGAAACGGAAGTACGTCGCTATTGCAATGATCATTTATTATCGACGATAAATAAAACAGGTGAAAGAACACGTTAAAATTTTACACTGGCTATGTGATTCCAATCCATTTGAAAACATTAAAAAATTGTTGTTTAAACATTGTATTGATGGATGTACTGTAAAACGTATTTAGTTGTGTTGTAGATGCTGAAAAGTAATTCTTAGAAATTAATGTGACTAGTTGTAATGTGTTTTTGCAGTTAGTAGGTAATTTGTAATTGCATAACATTATTAGTAACACGAACTTAACTCCAATTAGAATAACATTAAGTACTCATAATAATATCGATTGAAACTATATTTGTAAGAATACATCATAAAATATTTATATGAATAGATTCCAAACCTGTACTTCCAACATTGGCAACTGTTTTGTTTCATTTATATATTAAATTACTTAATGCAATATTAATCGTATATATAATCCGTACGTATATAGTGCTCCACACAAATTGTATATATTATAATATATTATGAACTGTTCATTGTCACACACACAATTAAATGCCTATTATAATCTTATTATTCTACTTTTCTTAAGTACACAATATCCACTATATAAATAATATAAACCTAGTTAACAATACATGTATGCATTGGATTGGACAATAAAGGTCAAAATAAGTGTAATAATTTCCAGGCTAATCAAATGGACGCAGTCTTTTCTGAACCAAATACAGATACTGAAATATATAACAGTACTCTTCACGGGCAACCTGAAGGAAATTATAAATAATAGCCCAAAATACTCTTACATACTCTCAATGAATATAATGCCAAAATACTCATCCATACAATACAAGTATGAAGCATTTTAGCACCATTATCACATTATTTGGCAATGCTTCTGTGTTTATTATAAAATCAGCGTTCTCATTTTCATACTAAACTAAAATAATGATACTACAGTATAAATCTCTACTATTTCAGGAGTACCAAATGAAAAGAATAAATGAAACTTGTACTAAATTTGGAATTACATGCGTTCTACAACGGAAATTATTGACATACTATATTATAAAACTAACTTATTGCAAAAGAGACAGTACCTACTATATTTGCAACTGCAAATACTAGTACATATCAAGAAACAAAAGACATACACCACACTTCCAGTATGTATTAAGAAAGTAAAAATGAAAGCCAAGAAAAACTAGTAGGAATAAATACATGATAGTACGATTCCAGTAAAACAATACGCATCAAGCCATTCAATTGAAGATGTCGTTCAAAGTTCAAACAGCCGTCGCTCACAGATGTATATTTTTGTCCCGCTATTTGTTTAAAGTTTTATTTGTCTGACTTCCATTGATTAGCCTGTAATTACTAAGAAATGAATATAATATTATTATGTAGCTCATTCACGCCTAAAATGTAAACCACTATCTCTGGTTGCCCACTCCCAGTTCAATGACTCCCTTGAGATAACCGACAAAGGGGAGTAAAACAGCCAACTCTTTTATCTCTGATAGAAAACACTTCTATCTACAGGGAACAGGATAGGGAACCAGGGAAGCGAGTAAGGAGTAGTAGAGATTGGCATATATATACACGATCCATTTTAACTTGCAAATTTATAAAATGTTTTTGCTCATTTGACCCAGTCAATTTGGAAAACTTGTGTAGGTATTCAGTTTATTTATGTAGGTATTTTTATGTAGGTATTTCTTTATTTATATATTAATTATATCTTCTTCTAGGAAGGAACGCACAGGGAAGGGTAGGTTTACTGAAGTTACCCTGTCTATATATGACCTAACATCGTCATTAGTGTAGCAAAACGTATATAGGCTTTTCCTAAATTTAATTACATTTAAGTTTTAGATGGATCACCCTGTTTGGTGCCTTGTAACAATGTTCATTCTTCCCATTCACACTTAGAACAATATACTTACAAATTAAAAATTATCCATTGGCTCTGAAATTCGAAATGAAAGTAAGATATTTGGTATAAAATGTTTGCCTGTTTATTATATAATACCTAAATACTTATAATATCCAAACAAGTGCATTGCATTCTGTTGTATCAAGAAACAATTCGGATATTCACCCTCTATCTGGCAGGATTACATTTCCCCATGTCTAATAGTAGTTTGATAAATTCTGGTCAACCTGTTTTCTTTTAGTCGCTCGGTTTAGCCTGAGCGAAAATTGGACAAAAAACACGGTGGACTCTGTGTGCGTGCAAAAGGCACGTTTAGTTTTTGTCGATCAAGAAATCCTGTCTCAATATGCAATTGATATCCTGTATCAAAAGACATTAATTCAAAGACATATTCAATATAATATTCAAATACATTAATTCAAATTAAGGCCAGGTCAAAAATGAGATTGCTGATTAAGTTCCAAACATTGTGTTGTTTTATGTTTCATAAGCACTATTTATATTTTTCACAAATGCTCATAACTAAATTCACAGCGTTGCTTTATTTTAATGTTAATAAATAATATCACAAAAAATGCAATCTTTGTCGGGAATAATAACATTATTTGGTGCCTAGTTCATTTCATTCAACTGCAAATGGACGAGCTATCGTTTGAAATGATTTCCATAAAACAATTCGATTTTGAAAAATAGTATAGTAAAGAATACAAAACTGCTATTACCTGAATAATGAACATAATCTGTACTGCAGCATTAGAAATTTCATCTAAAATATCAACGACTATTCATATTTTCATTCAAGGTAACAAAAAGAATTTGCATAGGTAAATATTTCTTATGCGAGAAAGTCGTAGGATAGGGGAATTCAAGTAAACTGACTGTTGTATCTGTATCATAACATTACTATAATATCGTAAAAGATAATCTGTCATTTAAAACTTTACTGACGGATTTAGTATTAACCTTGGTATGTATGTATAATAATATAATGTACGCATTTAGTAAATAGGGAAGTAACTCGTGAATTCAACATTCAGGGAAGTAATTATTTTTAGCTATTACCCTTAAACAAGTAATTAACCATTGTAACTTTTAACTACAGCAACGTTATAATTCATACTCGAACACATACACTAGTGTACATCAATATAATACCTATAATTACGATACATACTATATAATTCGTAACACCATACACCATTACGTAGGTAGGTTAAGAAAACAACTGTCAAAAGCAGCATCATGTTGGGTGGAATACACAGTGGAAATATTGTTGGATAATTTAGCTATCCAAATTGCATTCAATGAAAAGCAGAAAAATTTACATTTTAAAGTAGTGTGCGATTGAGATATTAAGATGATCACGGAATACAGTCGACAAAATTAAGTAGCATGTAAGATCAGGCCGTCAAACCAATTATTCAACAACCCACTAATGACGTTGCCTACTGAGAATATTATTATTACAGAATTCAGTATTCACAGGAATCATCGGTAAGAATGAAAGACATAGATAATAGTAGTATAATGAGTACACTTAGTGATAAAGACTGGTTTAAGTGTAATGAGACTTTGCCAATATTATTATTATGGCAACATGGTAAGTGTAGAATAGAAACAAACTTGGAATAAAATATACAGAATAATAGAAACCATCCATTCACAAATTAGTGACCACATTTTGTTTTGTCCTTAACCAATATCCTTTACACACAACAAGGTTTATAATATATAATAATTACTATGTAAGTTGCTTTACCCTAATGTAAGTAAAATGTTAATTGCTGGATATTTAAGTTACTTGCGAATAAAATACGCTCTCATCAACGTACGTGGACTTTCCGTTCTTTTTAACATATTCATTTGTCCACACAACTAATTGCATTACCTAATGATAATTGCAACAAGGAATTTCCACATTTTTGTCATTAACAATGTGTCTCTTTTGAAGGTTATACGTTGTTGAATGAGTCACTTGGTAAAATTGACAAACTCTGTTAGAGTAGTTAAGAGCAATTCACATATAGCAACGCTGAATTTAATGTGGCAAGATTTTCATTTCCGTACATCTATCCTAATGTAAACGCTGAAATGTTGTTGCCAGCAGTTACGTTAACTTACTAGTTACCTAATTAACCTAATTTAAATGAGTGTTCTTTGGTAAGTACAAGAACCACATGTATTTTCTTTCTATAGCTAAAATAATCAGGTTATTTTCCTATCAGTTAGTTAATAATTGTTATAAGATTTTCCCAAGTTTACGAAATGTAACTGTAAATATTTCTTGCCGTTATTCATACATGTGAACATTCAATTACTATTTCAGAAAGTTTAAGACGTTAGTAAATACTTGTTTTTAACATTATTACAAATTATGAAATACTTACAAAACTGTACGCTGTTCATGCGACTTAAACTTTCCTTAGTTTACTTTATCTTCCTACACTCATCACTAATACAGTCAAAGATTTTCCAATTTTGGTATGGCCGTAGTGGGATTATTTCTCAACTACGCCGAAAATACGAGTTACTGACAAGCTATCCACATACTATTTTATGTTATAATATAATTAGTATTTTTCAGAGCAATTAATGGACAGCAAACCACAATGTGCCCTTTTTTGAGCCATATTATTAGTATATACCACCAAGCTAATTAGAATCACACTTAAAATTCGTTTTCTAGTCTGCTTTGTATTGAAACCAATAAGGTGGGAAGAAGAGCGATTCCCGAGTTACAAATTCATTCTCGTTTTCATTTTCAGTATACATCATACTACAATTAGAGCGAGTTAGTAAGTACGACTTCATCATTGAGCTTACAAGCCACGTCTTAAAATTATTAATATCACGAATGAATATAAAGTTCAAAAGATTAACCTAGAATATATCGAGATTGCAATTATTTGTAACTAGTGCGATTTAAACGATTAAATGCATTCACTGTTTCTTATGCAACGTTAATTACACAATCAATCAATGAAAATATCAAATTAATATCACATCTGGATCTATTTGACCAGAATGTTTCGTGTCCACTTTTACCATTCAAATTGTAAACTGGAATTCAAAGCATAAAAGCCGAGCAAAACATTCAACTGCGATTGTCTTCCGCTAAAAACACTCTATCTATATTTTATAAATAGCCTTGGATTAGAATTTGTTTGCGTCACGCAAGCATGAGCCTTAATAAAATTGAGTACGTATACCTAAGCAAATATTTCTCTGTAGAATATGCTTCACTATAATATGCTAGTAATATTAGGGCACTTTTAGTGTACATATTGTGAGCAACTTTCCAGAAAACAAACTGCCTTTCAAATTATCTTCCACAACTATATTTGGGTTACATGGGTTACATACACTAAATCAAACAAATGACTTGAAACTTCTCAGAAGTTTTGCCCGGATTCTTACATCAAGTAAACATTGCTTTCTTCACAGATACATAAAATATCGACAAAGTGTGTCTATCAGAAGTCTATTCTTTTGCATCTTTTTTTCCAAAATATTCTTAAAACTATATTTCTTACAGCTAGTTAGTAGTATTCTCTCTCTCTCTCTATCGCTCTTTCTCTCTCTCTTCATTAAATGCTACTCGTCTACAACTTGAGCAGCACATATTTTATGGCTAGAAGGAGAGACACAGTTTCTTATCCCGAAGATCTCCCCATCCGCCGTTACCTTTTTTCAATCGCATCTTTTTCCCAAAACGAACTTCTACCGTTAGATTGTCTGGAAATAATAATGACTGGTATTGTTTGATACCTTTGTCAATGGCTTGAGATGCAGCTGTAGGATCACATGTTTTCTTTTTATGATGTATACCACTAAAACAAACAAAACAATCATTAGTCATACATGAGAAGATATTTCATTCATTAATTACATATTGCACATAATAAATATGTTTGTAGAATTCAGTTACGCAAACAGAGTTAGTAGTTTGGCTTACCAGTCCCCGATATGAAAAATTCTTGGAGCCTTTGCGTAGAACACTGTTAGTGGCGCGTCTAAACAAGCATATGACACTTGCAGCAAACTCCAGTCCCAGTTATAATCATCATATTCGCAAAACGTTGGAGCACATTTTTTCATTTTATCCCAAAGAGTTCGGTTGAAAGCCATGCCCATGTTGTGTTTGCTGGACACCCAATTAGTTACAACCACCTAAAAATTGAGTCACAAAATGTCAATCTTTACTAATAAATACTTTGCATATTGATAAAGGATTCACTGTTTTCTATAATAGGAAAATAATGACATGCAAGCATCAACACAGATACAATCAGATACTGCATTAAAATTTGTACTCTTTACACGTTAAATGAGATTCGAGACAATAGTGAAAGGGTTCAAAAGCGCTTCGTCTCTTAAGCATAATTCACAATTGACCCAATCATCTTCTTACGCAAATTTTAACACTCAAGACGTAGAATATGGAGCCCCGTTTTCGAGGCCCACTCCATAAAACACCTTTAACTTGTCTAGTTGACTCACAAGCAAAGAACCAAACTGCAGCACATGCACCATTTCCATACATTCAAACAATACTACTGTACTCGCATTAGTACTTCATACTTGCAATATAAATAAATAAACAACCTTAAAAATGGTCAATGAAAATATGTCATTACATATTTTATTCTACAACGGCAATATAGTGTCAAAATAGTTTGACATACTAACAACAAGCTCAAAATTTGATTTCAATTTACTACTTGGCAATTCTTCGAATTTTTTAAATTGTGTGCAAAAAACAAAGCAGAGAAAAATTAATGGAAAAACTAACTTTGCAAAATGTTTAGTCGATTACGTCAGCTTAAAACTTTAACTGACAATTTCAAATTATAACAACACAATTTAGCGAATACACACTCAGACACAGAGAGTTACAGAACCACTTCAATCAAGACACACAAAAAGAAAGAAAATTGTGTTCACGTTAAGACAAGGTATTTCAGTTTCAAGTATCGGGAATGTAGGTAAAAATAGAAATATTACATGAAGATATATAAGAAGGCGGGTAGCAGCTAGCTAATAGCTGTCACAAAACACACATCACATGAAATCACAACAAGAGGAACACACACAACACATCCCCACCCCCACTAATGTTACAGCAACAAACTCCATCGTTGAACAAAAAACATTCAAGTTTACAAGTAGTAAAACAATAACCACTCCAACGTTGAAAATACCGATTAAAAGTATCCTTAAAGATGATTAATAACTAAACACATAAAAATATTTGAAAAATGTACAAAGTGGTTGATCCGTTGGTATCACGTCAGCACTAGTTAGTATATAATCATCATTAATTAGTGATGGTTTCAAAATATAATGCATTATTCGGTGTGATGTGAAATGCGCTCATAATTCAACGAATACGGTCAAGACATATAGGTACTGCTTTCATCTGTTTGCAAATTGCAAACCGTGCTTTAGTGGGATTTCTCCCGAAAGACCCAACAGGTTATAGGTTTGGCAGGATGAGAAGCAGATTAAGAAGCATAGAATGATAGAACTCGGGAAACCTGAGCGGCACTATTTTTCATCCAGCTGGAAACCATATGAATAGGATACAAGTAGGAAATCGGCCTCAGGATTACCGGAAGCTACAATCATAATTTATGTTTATGAATTAGTCACTTTTACCCTTCCTCTCGATTTCAAGATTCTGTCTGAAAAACAATATTAATCAAGCTAAAGCTATATTTTTCTGTCTGAAATAAATAGGTAGGGTAAGTAAGACGTCGGCTTATGGATTTGTTATGAGTTGATTCAATACAGTTAAATGCACACTTTTGCAGTGTACTGTCTCTGTCATAAAAATCACTATTTAAATAATGCAGTTTGTTAAGTCGTTTTTCATTACATCACTAAAAAGGGTTCACTTTTGATAAAAAAAACTGATAACCGTAAATCGTAACGACGTTACCGCAAATCCAAATTCATTATTCACTTTCTTACACAGCAAAACTAAAGTTGCAAATAATTTACTTGTTATAAGCTGACCAATTTGAAAGTTGAAAATGACAGACGTACCAAGGCATAATATGTTATTAGGCTTATATGATATAGTGGCCGTAATATTACGCTCTGAAATTTAAAGCAAACTAATCTAATTGTAAGTAAAATGTATCTTTTTTAGTCTTGTGCATTAGTAAAGTAGCTAAAGTTTATAAAATACAAATCTGTAAAGCGTCAACAAATGTAATTTTCCAATTTTTCAGAATTTTTATAAATGTTGCAGCTTTCATCAGCAGCATTGTTAGAAGACAAGCAGTTATTGCTATGTCGCTAGTAATTTCCTATTAAACACACAATATCAATGCGCGTTTCAAACAAAGAATCAAAAATTAATATAATCATTGTATGAATGTACCCTAGAGTGAGATGATCGAATGTTCCAAGTTTTGAGGTACGTTCCAAGAGCTAAGAGATTACAGCCGTGACATAGATTTCGTATCATAGCTGTCTCCATGAGATTTAGCACCCATAAGAAGTCTGGAGTAACGTAGTGGTCCTCTTCGAGAAACCCTATAACACCTACAGTTCAAACAATAATAAATCAATACTCAACAAACATAAAAATCACTCCTTTATTTCCGTTGCAAGCTTCGTATTTTTATCGTCATTTGATTAAACTTGAGTATATTAATACTTGAATGCAAACAACTCTTCTGTGACTCACCCGTATAATTTTTCAGCACATGTATCTTCTCATAAACAAAATTAGCTTTCCACCACCAATGGTGTTTTGTCTGCGTGTATCTTGCTTCCCTATAGTGACCATGAACGTCAGGATGGGCAGAATTTCTGCATCTAATCTCTCGAGCTCTAAAAATATTAGCAAGGAAACCTTGTAAGGCAAATATATTTGATGTGTGGGATAAATGATTCAATAAGTTGATATCTAAGTAAGCCAAGCAAAGAATTTGCATTGATTGTAAGGTACGATAACAGAACTATGCTTACTTGGCAGGAGAAATATCTCTAGGACAATCATCCGGTGTTTGTCCTGGAAACTTCTTCGGATTGAGCTGGATGGAGTGAGGATAGAAAATCTGCATGACTCGTGTAAAATCGATATTTCGAATGGCCTCGTTCAACTGCGGCACGTACAAATCGTGCGAAAATATCACAAGAGAGTTTTCAATATTTTGCACCCGCGACAGACTCTCAATTAGTAAACTCAGGTACTCAACTCGTGAGTGAACTTGGATGACGAGAACATAAGTACCTTCGTTTACAGCGCCAAATTTTTCCACATTGTAGATTTTCTGTAAATAAGAACATTAATAATTTCATTGGCATAACCTTCAATTAATACATTCAGCGCAACTTTTAACACAACAGCCAAAGTTAACGGAAATAATATTAGCAATATTTTTTCATGTTCACACGCCAAGACGGTTTACAATATTAATAATTAACAACCACATGAATAAGTACTGTCTTTTCTCCTGCATGTTACACTCAATGAATAATGCTAGTTATACAAACAGTATTTCTACACCAAAAATGAAGTAAATACTGTAACATTAAATTTTTAGCAATCTCTACCCATAATAATTGCCATACACCCGCTGTCAGGACCCATGTACATATCATTATGTTATCATGAGACAAACAAGAATAGATAATCTTAAAATAACAAAACTTTCTTATTGATAAGATACTAATTAGTAAATTAGTAGTAATTAGTAGAATAATCTTACTAATTACTACTAATTACAAACAGATTTAAAAGGATTGATTTAGCTTTTTATTTATAGGGCAACTCATTAAGAGGAGCAAATATATTATTTTTCTTATTGTAAGGTTCTTGAAGAGGATTTAAAATAAATCTCACTTGTTTTGACATTAATGTAATTAAAAATCGATATTCAAAAGTTAAGCGTTTCACATTCAGAAGTTTTAAATGTTGAAAGTTATAGGCAAGCGCATAATATGCATATAAAAACAAACAATTTGAAAATTTTATGTAGTTGTAATTTTTAAAAATAGCTTTTACCTGTTCTTGATTATGTAGTAGTATTTGTTTAGAAATCTCTTCAATTTCCTCTGCTTTGAGCATTCTTGGCTCCGGTAAATTGATAAACGCCGGAGTGCCAAGTCGCCCATGTTCGCTTCCGCCACCATTTCCATTCGAGCTTGCAGCCGAATTTATTTTCTTTCTATTGTGAGACTCTGCCAAGTCTGAGAGACTTTTTCCATCGGTACTGCATATTTCAACAAAATAAACGATTAAACGGTCTAATTACATAAATTTTTAGTTGCTCCTCTAACACGCCAATTTTACATTTAACATTTTTTAAACGAATTTATTGCCTTCAAAATTAATAAAGTGTATTTAATGGACTGCGTAACTATCGCGATTAATGAGGCACAAGACATAAGAAAAGCATAAAATTTCATGGTCTTACATTACATTACAAATGCTATGCATTATATTAATCTCAGCTTTATCATCCGTTTGTTCATACGTGCTGTGAATTTCATTAATGATACCTACTAAATCTTTCATATTCACACCATACATAGTTAGTGGGCTTTATTTTTTACGCTATAAATGGGGTTGAACGATGTAGTGACTTTACTTTCGAAATCAAAGTATTTTTCAAGAGTCTATTGTTGGAAATGAAGTCTTTTGTGAACACTTTTTTGGCACTCCTAAATTCTAACTGTAATATAATCCAATTTATATTTACACCAGGACTAATAGTCTGAGAATTAAAATATTTAGACGCCAGTTTTATATAAAACAATGAAAGTCTTCCCTGGAATTTCAAATGTCTGTAGTTTATAAGAATGGCACATCTGAAAGAAATTTATAGACCGACTATGTTGTTATTTTTAGAATTTCGCTTCTCGGTATTTTATTCAGTCAGTTGTAACATTATCATCATTCAAAACGGTCATGTAAATTTAAATTAATTGGCATGCACGTCTTAGCTAGTTATTCTGTTCTAGAAGATTCTGAGAAATTTATGCTAAGCCACGATTTCTCCCAATAATATGAAAACAGTCTTACTAATGTTCCGTTTACTGTTTGAACATACATAATATAATCGCATGAGACCTAAAATCAGGATCAGGACTGTAATCCTACTCCTCTATCTTCCTAATGTTATTTCTGAAAGCTGCCAATGAAATATAAAAAATATGAAATCATATTAACGAAATTCATTTACCTTTTTTCTGACGAGCTGAGTCTAAGATTTATATAGGTATGTAGCCAAACAAGGGTGATGACGAAGAAGAAGAAAATGGTCTTGCCACTTTTGCTGCAACGAAACATGGGTAGGTTGGTCATTGGGCCACTCTTAGTCCCATTGGCTACAGTAGCAATGATTTGTAGTAGTCGTCTCACAAATGGTGATGAAATTAATCCACAAAACTTGAATCATTGGGTTCTCTTCTGGGCTTTCGACGAAAATGTTAAACACATTTTTGACAACAAAACTTAGTAAGCTCAATTTAGCCTTAAACAACGGAAGGTGGAGTATTTCCTAGTATTTCCTAGTACACACGAGATAAAATCACGTTTTAGTTACTAAATATTTAAATAGCTACGTTTGCATATTTCAATCGATTCCATATTCAATAATTAAAAAAAGCTTTGATTTTTATTTAAACTCCACTTTTACTGACAACTAAAAAAGGCAATGTACCCAACACGATCAACAAAAAAATAGTTCCAAGAAAGATTAAAAAACGCTGTATCTTTATAAAGGAGGAATCAAAATTTGATTATTACAAGTAGAAATAAGTAAACATTGAACATGTAGAAATAAAAACTACATAAATACTATGACCAAATAAAAGCAAAAAGGATAAGTAAAAACTATCAACCTCTAGCATGTATTTTCTATTATCTTTAATTTTAAGGTAACAACCTATTTGAAATATTTATATGGATATGACCAGGAGTCTTATTTTATAAAACATTCATATTCATCCCTTATTTTCATTGTTAAAACTATTTGAAAAAATATTTAAATGTCAAATTGTTGGTTACGGTATGAATGGAATGGATTCAATTGCAATAGTTTTGACATGCCAGCGCTGACCACACAAATATTTAGAATATGCATAACATTCAACATTGGACATGATCTAAGACATTAATAAGACAACATTGATTAAATGTGAAAACATTAAATTAACACTCACATTAAGTTTACACACAATTATTAACTGTTTAAAAAAACCATCGTTAACTTCACTTCCCCGTCTCCGTGGGTATGTTTTAGGGGACACGGTGTTGGATCGAATACAGAATGTGTCAGTTGGTGCTACAACAACTAATGGGTTGGTGGTGATCTTATTTGATGTTGAATTAAATTGTAAGTTGTTTCTAGGAAGGTGCATGGTCCCCACATACATTCAACATTAAAGTTAACACACCATCTTTATATTATTTGTTTACGTTGCTATCGATGATCGATGATCGATGCATTTTTCTAATAATCACAAATCACCAATAACTTCTTCCGACAATAAGTGTTCTGTCTGTTGCCTGTGTGTGTGAATTAAGTTGGGCCCCATTCTCGATCTGTCTGTCTGTCACAGTTGTTCTTCTTATTGAATGATAGACAGGGTGTATTCAATTCATCTCACACAAAATGAGTTACTTACTTTGCGTAATTATTAGTTCCTTGAGCCTCTTTTTTGTTTGAATCGAGAGCTGCAGTAATCCATAGTTTCAAGGTACACCGAAACTGAAGCATAGAGATTCTCACGTTTCACAAGACCGCCTCTCTTGACGCGTCGTCGTCTCACTTAACTTCGCAACTAACTCACTTTGACTGACCAAAACTAAACCAGACTTAATACACTTTGCCCTAACTCTAACTTAACTCAATAAAATATTATCTGACTACAGAGTCATAGTATACATACGGATACGCCACTAAAACCAATCCTCTCTCAGGCAGTCCGCAACAAACAAGCGCAAGCTCTACACTGGTCTCCATACTTGTCCATACCAACCAACAGCAACACAACAACCAACTAAACAGCTTTTCATTTCAGCCTAGTACTACAATCATTACAAGACATCCTATTCTAATATTCCTCTCATCTCCTGCTTCTACCTCCCATTATTTTATTGAATTAAATGAATAACATAAGCCCAAGCCCTAACAAACACTAGAAACTCCTCGTATCATGCACACAATTTTATATCCTGTTCGTCCTTTAATGTTTCAATGTTATTTGCAATATAAATTTATTTAGCAGTTTTTGCAATTTTCAAGAGTAGCAAAAAAATTTAGCTAAATAAATGTCAAAATATTTTATATTATGTAATATATGTAATTAAATTAAAATGATACGCTATTGTATTTGGTATGGTATTTCTATTTTAAACTTTCCTGTCAATGCAAAATCAATTATGTGCATTTGAGAATATTAGAATATAAACTAAATGGTATGTCGTGGTATATTTATGTTTAATATAATTTGTATAGTATTGTTTATTGTTGATCAAATCTGATACTACTATATAAATAGCTCACTTTACTTTGTATATGTTACATCTACAGTATTAGGCCGTAACTCAACCACATTAAAAATGCGAAAGCATAAGAATACATCGCAGTTTACACATCGTTGGACTTTAGTTCGCCAGTCCGTAAGTCTGAAGGTTGAATTATATTGGTGAGACTGGAAATTATTAGTTCTCGTATGGCATGGTACATTACATGGTGTTGGATCTTGGATGGAAGAGTAACGTGAGACGAGAAGGAAGAGTTTTGTTTGTGTTGTGATTTTATGACTACAGCTTGGTGCTTGGGTAGAGTGAAGGTTGGCTTCAATACGGCGTGCTACATTAAACATTAACAACGAACAACGATACATTATACTGATGAGATGAGACTACGAAATGTTGTATTACTAGTACTAGAGTTACCTACATTATATAATTATAATGAATATATCTTTCGCTACGGATAGAACCTTGGATTGAAGAATAATTACAGGTAAAAATTGGATTAAACCAGACTGGACCAGTATCGACTTTCACTTAGGTACAGTGATCGTACCAATATAACTGAATGCAAATGTGAGAATGTGACAACATACCAGGCCATGAGGTCCCTAAACCTACCTAAACATCAGCGACGTCGACATGGTACCCTACCCACAGGGTAACCTGTAGCCTACCCTGTTGTAGGGTGTAGGCTAATGTTATTTTTACTTTTCCAAAAACAGGGTAATTTTGAACAGGGTAAAACAGGGCACTTGTCCATTTTAATATTTGAGTATGAGTTTAACAGCATTCAAATGAAAGGATACTTGTTTGTTACCAGATATTAAGTCGTGTATTACCTTTTTAATTTTTTAATTGCTTGGATGGCGTTTTTAACAGGGTAAATTGGGGTAGAAACTTTGAGCAGGGTATATAGGGTAGAGTACATGAGTAATATATAGGAATCATTGGGTACAGGGGAGAGGTGGTAACGAGCAGATATTTTCCAACTCGAACCCGCCCGAACTCGAAAATTTCATGCCCAAACCCGACTCGAACTCGGGAAAGTTTAAGCCCGAACCCGACTCGAATTTTTTTGAATTACATTATGTTTAAATGAATACTAATTGAATCATTTCAAATGTTGGTGGGGCTATTGACTATGAAACTTTTATATTTTAAGTATTTCGCAATCGTCTCGAGTTCCACTAAAAATATATACAATGACTCCATGTTGTACATTCCCAGCCCGATCTCCACTCCAAGTTGTACATTTGTCGCCCGAACTCGCCCGAACCCGAAACAGCTGCAAAGTTTTGCTGCCCCAACTCGCCCGAAAACGAGTTCGGGCGAGGGGGCAACGAGTTGACTCGGCTCGTTACCACCTCTAGTACAGGGTAATACTTATACAACAGGGTAGGGTGCAGAATAATGCAATTTCTCAATTTCGACGTCTTTACTAAACATCTTATTAACCAAACAAACCCAATACCCAACAAAATAACACACTGATAATATTTTGAAAGATGAGTCAATGCATAAGGAAGTGTAAATGTGCCACGCAAAATAAGAAATATTTATTACATCCTTACATTGTATCATTGTACTGTATTGTAGAATGTTCAATGTGATATCAATATGGTGGACGTTATTGTAATAAAAAGGTAACATTTCAAAATTTACCTTCTTTGATCCTGGCAAAAAGCTGTTAAAAGTGGCAAACTTAATTTTCTACCTTTTCTTAGTCTGGAGGTGCCTAAAAACAGCGGATTGTTAAAGAGCACTCAAAAGAAGGGTGTGAAAAGATTGGGAAAATCGCCCAATTATATGAGCATTTACTCAATGTGGACCTTTGTAGGTCCTTTGAGTCACCCAGCGTCTCAAGGCACCCATAAAGCGTCTCAAGTCACCCATAAAATGTCTCAGACCACTCAAAAAGAGTCTCAAGGCACCTACAGAGAGTGACTTGAGACACTTTCTGGGTGACTTCGAACCCTTTCGAAAGTATTAGAAATCTTTCGAAAATATTATAAAACGTTCGAAAATATTAGAAAACGTTCGAAGATATTAGAAAACGTTCGAAAATACTAGAAAACGTTCGAAAATATTAGAAAACGTTCGAAAATATTAGAAAACGTTCGAAAATATTAGAAAACGTTCGAAGATATTAGAAAACGTTCTAAAATACTAAAAAAACGTTCGAAGATATTAGAAAACGTTCGAAAATACTAAAAAAAACGTTCGAAGATATTAGAAAACGTTTGAAAGTACTAAAAAACGTTCAAAAATATTAGAAAACGTTCGAAGATATTAGAAAACGTTCGAAAATACTAGAAAACGTTCAAAAATATTAGAAAACGTTTGTATTTTCTAGTTTTATCACGCTTAATGGTTAATTAATTCGCTACTGAAATCTGAACTAACGAAAATATTCGAATCAATTGAAATATATGAACGTAGTTGTTTAAATATTTTATATTTTGGACTAGAATTTGGTTGTCGTATTTTTTATTGACATTAAAAATATTTTTATGATTTTCCAATTTTGATTATAATTATTTTAAAAAAATGTTTAAAAAGTTCATTTCGCAATAACTATTTTAATATATTGAAACATTAGGGGTATTCAAAATCTTTTCAATTCTCACTTCGGGATTATTTACTATGAAATTGAACAGGCGCGTACTCATGATCATAAGCTGGGGGTGCAAATCAAGGTTGTACACAGAAATTAAATATTGGGAGAGTAAAATTAGAATGGCTATCATTTAATCCTCCCATACGAATATGAATTTTCCATAGAAAATATGAAATCACACACATTATTCATACAC
>JAQFYB010004100.1:0-17248 GCA_034694085.1 Pogonognathellus longicornis | reverse complement strand
CTCTGACTATGAGTGAAATGAGTGATAGCTAAATTGTCATGAGAATGTTTTAGTTTGTGTTCACATTAGATTTCTGGAGACAGAAAACCAGACCAGACCATGGTACACTCATTGGCGGCAACGGCAACGGCAAGGCAAGGCAAGCACCACACCACGCCACACAACACCACCATGAACCACCGTCGTCGTCTTTCCTCCTGTCTCTGACTGAAAACGAATTACTACTTACTTTGCTTCACTTTACCTCACTTTACTAGCACAATCCAAGAAGAACTTGAAGAAACAACTAAACAGGTATGCCAGACTGACTGCAACTCACCTGAACACCCTCACACGATATGTGGAAAGTATTTGTGCGTCTTATCCTCCTGCAGCAGATATTATTATACAAATTATACAGATATACCTATAGATACCAGACATTTCCACACTTAAGTATAGAGTATAGTCCACAGAACATTTCCAAGCAAATCAGAGACATGTATTATTACTCCTGCCTTGTTGCTTATGACATGTTGCAGTCTGTATTGCACTACTACGTGCGTATACTGTATAGCTGCCTAATAAACACAGGTGAATCAGGTGAATGTTTTTATTTGTAATTATATGGACTGTGTCCAAGGAGCAGGAGCATCATCAACAACTGTACAGCACACAACAATCAGGACAAACACAGCGAGTTGATAATAGAAGGTGATTGGCGCGTATGTATTAGAAGAATATGTCGACGCATTCTGAGTCACAGACTGGCATTCTGGTTTCCTGATTTACAGTGAATAATGATGTGAGTTAATTTGAGTGCCTCGTGTGCTGTTCTACGAGAAAATATTATTATTCACCCAGACGTGCTTTCTATTCTGAGGTTATGTTTACAATTTGATGTACTACATACATACACATATATGTATATTTATATATATTATATATAGTTAGTTTTATACATTAAATTTGCTATTCCTCCATGGTGCTCCTCATTCTTGAGAGCATTTCGAGTTTATTACCAGTGTAAAATATTAATGTATGTAGTATTGACCTCATCACTAATAATGCAGTCAGTTTGGTGTACTTATTACAATGTTATGATTACTACGGGGAGATATAAGACATAATTCAATGGATCTGTACATATAAATGAAGTAGTTGTTGTTTGGCTTGGTTTTTCCTATAAACATTCATTCTCCATTATTTTATTCGCTACTACTACTACTACATACTAGCACATACTACTTATTCATACACACCACAGTCAGCAGAGTGAGTGAAGCAATGCATTATCATCATTACTATGATTATTATATGCGTATAGATTCATATTATCAAGGGAATGTATGCTAGTTGGCCTAAGGTGTAAATTGCTGCCAACTATTAGTTGGCGAAGCTGCAGATCAGCTTATTTCCCAAGTGTCAATATCTGCTGCACTCTTTCACTCATCATCATACTTATAGAGGAATATAATAATATTATTAGTAGTTAGTATGCTACTTACACCATTACTGTATACGCCGAACAGAAACTGTGCACTTATACAGTTATTATTATTTTACTACCAGCATAATGTGTGCAATGGAAAGTAACTTTTGAGTTTTCAAGGGCCATTAAAAGTGCTAAGCTTCATATGACAAACAAAATCAGGTAGGGACTTAAAGTCTGAAGAGTTGACAGGCCTTAATGAGCTAGTTGATGGATTTCTCTACTTACCTGTATTAGGATCGATTTGGAAGTAGCTGTGCGCTGGTTGGAGAGAGTACCTTATGGCCCCATTTTCACCAATATCTTTATCTTCAGCAACTGCATAGCCTACATTCGTGCCGGGCTCATTATTTTCTTGAATCATGAACTGGAAAATACTTTGAGGAAATTCTGGCGCCTGCAAACAATTTAATGTAAAAAAATTCTTTTAATTATGTTCGGGCAAAAATAGAGGACAACTCATTACAAACTAGAAACTATAGAAACCATGATACGATGACACAGGGCATAGAGAACAACTCATAAAAGTAGTACATTATATCAAGCTACTGCGTTCATAGATACAAAATATAGAAAGAGAATTTCAAGGAAATAAATTGTGTGCCCGTTACACAGGTTGGAATGTATGGTCAATGAAAATGGACAGGAAATGGGTAATATTCGTAATATTATAGTTTTTATGCAATTCTTGTGAATGTGAGTGAATAAGAAAATGTATAGAGAAACGTACGTTATCATTTTCATCTTGAATTCTGAGGCTGACTACGGTGGTGGCGGAAAGTGGGGGAGTGCCATGATCTATGGCTGTAATTCTAATCAAATAGTTATCCACGGTTTCTCGATCCAATGGGGATTTGAGGTACAGTATTCCGCTGTTGGGGAAGACGCCGAAAAGCTTTTGAAGTTGAGGCTCTTGAAGACTGTAGCTGATTCTGGCATTATTGCCCGTGTCTTCATCCGTTGCATGAACCTGTTATTACACACAATTCATATTATAATTATGTCTAATTTGGTCAAAACACCAGTTGTGCCGCTACGAATGATTTTTACAATTGTACACATTTATGTGTGTATGTAAGTAGCCAAGGAATGATGAGAACAAGGCTAAGAAAGAAATGGAGAGGGAAATGTTTGGTGAGCTGCTTACCTCGGCGATGTGAGAATTCACTGGAAGGGATTCTGACGCACTAATTATATATCTCTGCTGGTCATAAGAAGGTGCATTGTCGTTGACATCTTGTATTTCGATGAACAAGGTCAAGTTCTGAGCCACTCTGGGTGGCGAGCCGTAGTCTTGTGCTCCAATTATCAATGTGTATCGCTTTACATTTTCATAGTCCAAAGCCTCTTGTAAAGTGATTTGTCCGCCTCGGGAGTCCAATTTGAAAATCTTTGACGGACTTTCCAACAGAGAGTAGCTAACCATTCCGTTATCGCCATCGTCCGCATCCTCCGCATAAGCTCCGTATATCACAGAGCCGATCTCTGTGTTTTCTGGCACCCAAATACTCACCTCTTGCATCTCAAATTTAGGAACGTTGTCGTTAACATCCAGGATTTGAATGTCCACCTGAGTAACCATGTCAATGTACATTATGTCGAATGTTTGAAATAACTTATTTCCCACATACATCCATTCAGTGATCAAATCAGACATAATATTTATGATTTTTGGAGACACTTTACCTGACAATGACTGTAAGCAGGAGGTTCATCACTGGTAGCCTGAATGTTCAAAAGGACCGACGACACTTTCTCGTGATCTAAATTATTCTCCATCTTTATCGTACCAGAGTAAGTGTCAATAACGAAATACGAATTAGGGTCTCCAGAGGATATCGAGTAGCGCACTCTTCCACCGCCTAATCAAGAAAAAACATTTTATTATATATGATACTACAGTAACTACATTTTTTGTGTTGACTGTATATTGTAAGAAAAACTCTTTTCGAAAATATCTCCACTCATGTGTCCAATGTAAAAAGCGAGTATTGTATTTATATGAATGTACGACGCATGGGTATTCATGTAGTTTCCGCCATTCATTTCGTTAAAGTATTACTTTAATTCTGTGTAATGTGATATCAAATAAAATGACAGAAACCAAGTGAAGCAAGAATTTGAGAATTCAAACACTGAAATCATATAATAGAAAATTTTGTAAAGATGACTGGATAGAAAAATTACATTCGACTTTTCCGCTCAAGAGACAGACAATAATGAAAAACCATTTGCTAATTTACTGTTCCACAGACCGCATTAGCAATTATGTTTATGGGGCACATTTATTGTCCAATTTATTGACAGTGAGTTACATTGGGAGTTTGGAATTTGAATAGATTCTGTCGGCGTTGAAAATGATTTCATGAATATTGTCGTAAACTTCGAAAAGATGAGGAGGAATCATAAAAGTTGCATAATCAAGGTATGGCGATCATTATAACAGTGCAAGTGTGATTACTACACACGTTTTGCTGTGTTGAACGAAGAAAGGCAAGAACGACGAGAGACTGTAACCGTGGAGTAAACTGAAGACTGCAGTTCCTAATTATGAGTGGAACTCGCATTTAATGATGTGTACTTACAAGTTAGAGTCAACAATTAAGTTGGATTTGTAAATCTCATTGACAGCTGAAACCGTTTTTCCGTTTAGAGTGCATTGGTCACGTTGACGCATATTAACCATTATTCATGCTTGTGTCTGTCAATGTAGTTTGAGTTAGGGTTATTCTCTTCAGTGCTCCTCGTAAACACATCTATAATGCTATTATATATCACTTGTCTCCTTTTCTTAGCACACAATGGCATTACGAAATGGGACGTGGACGTGAGCCTTAACCTTTAAGTACACGGCGTCACACGTCTCTTAAGAAAATAAACATTCCATTCTCGTATTATATCGTCTCTGCTTTGACGAGTAAAATATCATTCTCCAAAAACACCGAGTGTGTACACATTCTACTACACACACTCTTTCTACCTTACCAACGTCTACCTGACATTTCTATCCTACGTTCCTCTATAAAAAATCAGGTGCTAACAAAGTGTGCCGTTAAATACATAAACCTATTGCATCTTTAAGCAAGTAACTATATACAGTTCAACTTTTTTTAACAGTGCGCAAACTTTGCTAATTAGTTTTAAAAGTCTATTATGAATTAGTTATAACATTAATTCTACACAATAAATAAATCTCAAACCAATTCCGCCGATTGACAATAAACTGAAAGCTTGTAGGAATGCCTACAATTGTAATAAAAAATATTTTAACACTAGTATAAAATTCTTAGTCTTTCATATTGGATTGCATTATTGGTATTGGCTACAAAAAATGAAAACGAAATTAAAAACATGTTTATATTCTATATTATAGCATTAGATAACATGCGGCAAGTGTTAGAAAATGTTCATAGGGAATTAAACGTAAAGATGTGTGACAACAATCAATAAAGACACTTTTTATTACTTGGTGGTAGTATGGCACTACACTCAGACAATTTGTAGTGTCGCGGAGAGACATTACATTGCATTTGCAAACTGCAGACTATGTAGGATGAATAAAAAAGTAGGAAAAGCGTACGTATGGCATGATGTGAGGAACGTGTGTATGAACATGGTTTACGTTTTCTTATAAGATGTATGGTGTGTGTTCAGTGAATGTGAAACTAGCATAATAATAAATATTTTAGAGTGTGTGTAAATGTGACAAAGGACGAGATAAAAAAGGAGTGGTCTGCGGCCATAGACACCAATATTGAAATACGTTGATTAAAATAAATAGGAAAACGAACACTAACATGGTTACATACATTGCGAGAGACGTCCTGAATGAGAATGTGTGACTACATGGCTTTATCTGCACATAGACGCCTTGCTTACCGTTTTAATATTTTATATATATATTTGCAGGTCCAATTGTTATAAAATTAATATTATCGTACACCCTAAGGCAGACAAGTGAAACTTTTTCAATTGGTGTCTCATGTATTATTTCCAACTTACTTCCTATTACACTTGAAGTTTTAACGAATCTACAGTTATTCAGGCCGAGCAGTAAAAAGCCGACTGCTGCGTCGTCAAACGACGCTCACTTCACTCCTGTGACACACTTAACAAATAAAAACTGCTCAGAAATGCTCATTATTTTCACTGAGAATAAACTGTAGGTAGTCAACAGTCCACGGTTTTGGTATGTCTCAAAAAATACTTCCATATACAAAACACACACAGTCGTATACATTTCCACATGGAATGCCAACACTGTGTACTTTGATGAAAATGTGTATTATGGAGTAGTACATAAAAATATGGCCGGCTGTTATAATATAGTACGCATATCATATGTACGTTACATGCAAGAAAGATATTTTAAAGTTATGTATGTATATACGGAGACGGAGATAAACACACACATACACACGAAAATGAATGGTGAAGTCAAAGGTCATGAATGGAATGTATTCTCGTATTCCAAAATGGAAAGGGAGATGAACAAATGAAAGGAATTTCATTTTGCACATACATCGGCCCATAGGATGGAGCTGTAGCTGTGTATGGTCATTGGAGTAGTACGCAGAGAATTTATGTATAAAATCAACGTTGAACTCATCGTGAACATGTAAATGCTTTGAATAATATTGTGGTAATGGAGTTTTTTCAAAAGTGAGTTTAGGTTAGGGCTATGGTATATGGAAGAGTTGTGTGGAGGGGCTGAAGAGGAAGGACAAAAGAGAGCTGTACATTGAGAAAATAGAATTCAATTAACCTGACGCAGAGACTGAGCCCACAATAGAATTTGTAGGGGCATTTTCTTCGATGGTGAAGCTGTAGCGAGCCTGTTGGAAGACTGGCGGTTGTTGCTTGGCATCCACCATGCTGATCATTAGGTCAGCGTTTTTCTCGGAGACGAGGCCACTCCCGTCCGTTGCCGAAATTGTCAAAGAGTAAAAAGGACTTGTTTTGGCCAAAGCACGGTTTACTGTGATTTCGCCAGTTTGCTTATTCACTTGAAAGTAGCCTGCCTCGTTCCCTTTCACGATGGCGTATGTAATTTGTCCAAATTTCCCCGAATCCTTATCCACGGCCGCCACGGACACAATGGGTCCACTTGGGACGACTCCTTCACGCAAACTGATGTTGTACTTCAAGGGGTAGAATATCGGTCGGTTGTCATTTGTGTCGATGACTTGAATTTTCACCATTGTTGTTGAACTCAGACCTCCTAAGATTTAACAACAAATCAACATGTAACATCATCATTTTTAATTCTCACAAGGTCTACATACACACATTCTGTTCATTTCCAATTCCTTCTTATTCTATACCCACAACTCAATTTAACATTTTGTAATCTAATATTTCATTCTAGATTTTAATACTTCCTACAACAAGTGTCATTAATATGTATCCCATTTCTGCCATATAGTAGGTACCTAGAGTATATGAAAGATTTTGCCTAACTTCCAATTGGTCAGAATGCTATTTAATAATATAATTTTTTATGTATTGCAAAAGCAAATGAAATGGATTTTCTAGTGATTGCGCAAACTCAATATTAAAAACATGCATCATTAAGCCAGGCACCATGAAAATGAATCTGACGATTAATTATATGGAAATGTCATGTAGTATTATGTCTCTCGTCTTTGCATTGATATCTACTATAATCTTGAGGTGATATCGGAACTTAACTGTTTTCTGTCTGAAATAGTGTGTTGAATTGTTGGAGTCTAGGAATCTCTGTACAAGAGTCTAACTGGCTGGTGGATTCTGTAGGAAAGTGTACGAGTGTGAACTATAATATTGAAGAACCACAGAGAAAATAACAAGAGAGCTCATCTCTTTTCCATCATCTGCAATAAATGTCAACACATATGGGCATCAGGAATATACGTTACATTTGACCAAATAGCATGGACATACATGAAACATGAACTAGTATGCGGATGCCGATGGGTATGGGACTCCACAATGTCAGTCGATCAACCACTCACTCACTCTTAGCTCTCAGCCCGTCAATCCACCATCCATGTAGCACTCCTTTGCCTTTGCCTCTCTCTCTGTGTAGCACTCCGTTTCAGTCACATTTTACTTTGACTTAGTTTATTAGGCTCCATTGTAAATCTGTTTTATGGTGCTTGTGCTATGCTCCTATGCTCCTATGGAGCCAAAGCCAAGCTGGCCAAGTGTGCTTGTCATTGTTCATTGCTTTTATATGAAAGTGGAAAGATAAGGTGAGGTGTGGAGTGTGGAGGTGACCATTGACCAACAGTGTTATTATAATATCAGAAGAGTGCCGACTCATGGATGAATTCTACATACGTAATGGTATACTGCACATAAATGCTGGTCTCTGATGTCTGTAAACACAGACACAACACTAACATCATCTCCAAGCAAAGACGTATTGTTAAAATGCATATTGGGCTTTTCTGGGTATATTTGATGCAAGTAATGATGTAAAAGTAAAAACATATAACTACTAGCCTGCGAGAAGAGTACCACACACTATTTATTCATATGTCCCCTTTAACCTTTTAGTCAACCAACAACTATGTGTACTGCTAAACGCAATCATTCACTCAAATTGGAGATTGTCCATTACTAGACAATAGTGCACACTACACAGGGTAAACCACATGTGTTTTTTAATGTGTACGAGATATAGTGTATTCTTTCTCAACATTCTATCATATCATCGAAATCGGAATTGGTAATTTTCTACAGTCACACACACACACACACACATTTGTAAAAGGAATGAACTTTGTGAAGGCTTTGGGGGAAATGTCTGAGACATTTATTTTGACTGACCTGTGTCGGTGGCAACGAGAGGAATTTCGTACACGCTTCGCTCTTCAAAGTCCAATGGTCCAGAGACACAAATCTCTCCTGTTGTCGAGTTCACAGTGAATACCAATGGTTTTGCAGAATTCTCTCGTATCGTGTAGGTCACCATAGCATTAACACCACAGTCTGGATCACTGGCTGATACCTGAAATTAATAATAGTCAGAAATTAGTTATAAAGTCAAAATAATAATATTCTTTAATTTTAATCATCAAATCATGCTTGTGGCTTTCGACAATGCAGCGTTACTACCATTATTGCTACTTCACAGTAGACATTGTTTGAATAGGATTTTTTTAAACGATAAATCGCTCAGATAAGAAATATACATTCGAATTCAGATCATTAAATTGTTTATATATGTTCGGCAAGCTTGTATTTTTATTGTTTATCGATGTATTTCTCCATCACTATCTGTAATACACATTATTTGTCTTTTATGTTTTGTGTTGTTAGTGAGTGAGCAACACATGCAGCTGAAGGTTTGTGTCAACGATGGTTTTTATTTGAAGTGATACAGAATGCATATCAGTGAAATGATTGCTACGAAACAAGTAATCAATTTAGGAGAAAATCTTTGGGAAAACAAGAAAGTAAAAGGTTTTGAGCCATTAGGAGAAATAATGATACAATTTGGTTTGTGGACAGAGCATTTTGGTGTAGAGGGATTCAAGGGATGAGATGTGTGTGGTAGGATGACGAAGTGAAGATGGACAAAAAAGGTTTGATGTGACGAGAGGGATAGAAGAAGAACTAACTAACCAACACTTGTGACAAGGAAAATATATTTGGGTTTAGACAGAGGACTTGCTAGCAGCTACTTACAATGTGACAAAAAAGATTCCCTGTTAATCCAGTCCATAATACGTTCACCCACACTCACCACAACCACTTGTTGAGCGACGCTGTCAATGTTATATTTTATATGCACTACAATCTTGGAACTGTAATATGAGAAGGGACTTGTGTGTCACAAGCTGCACTTTCAAGCAGTCGACATTCAACTTAATGCATTTTCTCTGATTACTATTTTAAATGTTTTAAAACGTTTTCAATCTGTTTCTAACGCTATTTCTACAGACATTCTAATCATTATAGCTAATGAGAGTAATACAAAGTTCACTCAACTTAAACCAAATTGTAAAACACAGATATTTGAATTGAAAGTATAGGTTTAGTCTTTTCCATATTATATCATACATTTAAATATAGTATTGGTATTACATGTAAAACCCTTGCAAGTAGTTTTCATAATATAATGACCGGATTTGTACTAGATTACCTACGTGGTATAAAAATTGAAGGAATAAAAATGCCTTGTTTAATAATTCCGAGTACTGGACTGAATCATTATTAAAATATTTAGATTGACTTTACATTGCATGTTATTGTTGATGTTGTGTACCTGAGTGTATTTGTTGTTGATTTACTTTCAGTGGTTCATTAATCAACTGTCATATTAAATATACCACATACAGGTAGACACTAGGCATATATATATACCTACTCCAGAGCTTCCACATGGAAAAACTACTTGTAAAAGAAATTAATATATATTTCCGAAAGGACTTCTAACTTTGAATATTTACACAAATAATACGAAAGCTAAGAAATTTGTTTTGTTTCATATTATGATGATTGTTGGCATTAAAATACATTTAGAATTTGTCTGGCATGGAGTAATGTTGGAAGTTTGAGTGTAAATTGTGGTAAAAGGTTTGAGGATGAAGAAAAATCATGATGGTTTGGTCTCATTGCATCGGACTAGGTACTCGACTGGACTAAACAGGCTAAGTCTTAGCTTAAGTATTTAATGTAGGCCTAAGCAGTTCATAGTTCATAGTAGTGAGACAAGGGAAAAGAATAAACAAAACGAGAGAATGGTAATGTAATGCAATGTTATGTAATGGAAGGAGAATAATAATAAGTCAGAGATGGGATGAAGACGAAGACGAAGAAGAAGACGAATACGAGAGGAGACGATGGAGCAGAAGAAAAGAAGAATGAGGAGGAAAGGCTTTCGGATGGACTCAAGGCATTATAAGTCAATATAACTCTTTGGTGTGTTCGTATAGCGTTAGCTGCTGTGATCACAGGCTTGTGGCTCCAAAGGAATGCACAATTCCCTCCGGCAACAATCCAAAAGTGGTCCTCCCTCATAGAAAGTCCCTATTTTTTACCCAGGTATCTCAGTCTCAGCTCAACTCAACTCAACTCACTACCCCGTATGTACAATGTACACTACTACCACCACCACCACCACCACCACCACCAAGAACCAGTACCTCTCCTCCACCAAGCTGCTCACTGCTCATACGCCCAACACGGGGAAATTTCAACTTTAGATTTGCAATATACATATTACAACACTCAACAACGAAGACATGTCTATAGAACACATACATGTACAATGTATGCCTATAGCTACTCTTTAACCACTGCTGCACTACACTCTCTCAGCTCATAGCTCAAGGTGTACACTCATCTTGTGGATGGATGTAGTAGCTCTTGTATTTTTATATGTCATCTTAAGAGAGAAACACTGATTACATGAAACCTACCCAACACTCAACTACTCGAGCATTCATTACAACTTCAAAAACCCTATTTACTAAAACTTGATACAATTTCTTTAAAATTCCTAACTCAACGACAACTTCTATGCAACTCAAAATCAATTCATCATTTTAATATAATATCCAGGATGAACACTACTTTCACATATTTTCATAAAAGTTGAACAATTTTAGAATGACATGATCAAATAACTGACATGAGCTAATAACCGTTTTTACAATTAATAATAGTAATAGTAATGTATAAATTAAACGACTATCTTGTTAATCCTAAATAGTTGAGAGTGATTTATAATCAAGATTTCTCTGTGTATATTCAAATTATGACAATTTTATTAAGTTTATTAATTAGTGTAAGTGATTAGATTAATGAAGGCGCCGGGAAGTTTACTAGAACAGAATAATAAAAATGTCTTTCCATTTTAAATGCTGCATAAGTAGCAGTATAAGTTTTGAATTTATTTTGCACTTTCCTTCACTAATGAGAAGTTATACAATTATTTGCCATAGGATTAATAGCTCATTACTAGACGTCCTGCACACTCAACAAGTCAGTTTGAATCAAAATTAGCAAGTGTTATTACTGAACAATGGCAACGTTTTCACGTGAATGTCATTCATTATTAAATGCTCTCATTCAAAACTAGCACGAATAAAGGAACAAAGGGAAAACACTTTTCACAGCAGGGGGCATGTCACATCTTCACCCTCGCACAAAATATAAAGTGACATGAAATTCTCGATTTAAAGTCTTACAGCCTACACTGCATACAAATCCATCTAGCTACTAAAACTTTTCTTGTATCATTTTAATTAACTTTCTATTGAGTTTCATTTCAGCACATACACATGCATTATGAAACTACTTGTATGTACATAATTAGCAAAACATGAAAAGCTTTAAATATAAAGTGATAGTAAATTAACTGCTTACTACATCAGTCAAAGCAAGGTTTAAAAATGAGTTAGATTTACATTGAATGCATTGTAATAATATTATTACTTCATAGCGACATATAATAATAATGAGTCATGTGGCATAACAGTCATCAGAGTAATCAACTGTCACCGTAGAAATGAAATTGATGTATAGAACAAGGTGACGTATAAAGAAGACTTCTTTTGTACATTGTGTATAACAGTTTGAATTCACATTGCACAAAGTCATCACGAAAAGAGGATTTATCAATTGAGATTTAAGTTGAGAGTCTTGAGATTCTTGTATGTTTATGGTATGCAATGTGTTAGCAATAGCAGATTGACTACATCCAACCCAAATCAAGTCAAGTCAAACTATCATCCACCGATTCAACCTACTCGATTCCCTCACAAAATGTTTTTCATACTTAAGATTCATGGTCTCATGTGTACGCAGTGCCTGCCAACCACCTACCCACTACAGCTACTAACATTACTATACAACACACTCATCTATAATACACATGATAGAGAGGATCTCGATATACATATTATTTGATTGTACATACATGCACACTGCACACGTAATATACGTACACACATCACCTTCCACACTACATACACATACACACAAAGTATGTCTAATAGTATCCATACTACATGTCTTGTGTACAATATAGAGTGACTCTAGGTGTTTGAGTAGCTTTGCATAGTTTGGCCGTAGGAAAGGTAACTGAAATGAATTGAACTGAAAGATCAGTTCAAGCAAGGCAGGTCTACACTCTTGAAAGTTTGAAGCCAAAGCCAAGGCAGTAGCCTGCTCTTTCTGTTTGTGGCTCTGTTTGCTGTGACTGATGTTGAGCATGAAGATCTAATGGAAAACAATCAGAATAAAACTGAGAGCATAGAGGACAGACTCGAGACAAGACACAGCTCCACTTGGCAGCCTCAAATCAAGCAACACTGGAAACCAGTATTTCCTTCACTTGATCCATTGTTCATACACTGTGCTCATTTCATCTCACTACTACATTACATTACATTACATACTACCAGACTCTCAGACTCATTCTACCATTCCCCATCCAACCACGTAGGTAGTGCTAGTATAAGTACCTATACTCCCTATACCCCTTACTCTCTCTCTCTCTCTCTCTTTGCCTCTTTGGGTTTTGCTTTTCAAATGAATCTCTGTGTATAGAATTACTATTGGTATTACTCTATGCACTCTTGCCTTATAGACACATTCTCTTGTCTCTTCGTTATTTCTATTTAACTCCTTTTAGCTTCTTTACTATCACACTTGCCATTTGTACTACACGATGTATGTGCCCGTTATAAACACTTCTAGTAGTAGCTACACCTGTATAAATCAAGGCTTTGTACATACAATAGTCAGTGTCTTACATATAGTGTAACACTGATATAATAGATACGACTACGTAATATTGTAATAATTCATTATTTATTATATGGATTTAGCTTGCAGATGAAATATGTAGCATTGTGGAGTGGTATAGAGTAAAAGCATGGCTAATATGTAGCATGTTATCTTTAAGGGATTATTGTACTTAAGCATCTGGAGTGCTATTTTTTTAAACATGCTCTTTGCATCTAATAATACAATGTCGCTTTTCTTTATGAAATTTTGAATATAGTTGATGGTGTTGCTAAGTGTTGTGTGTTCAGATTATTCTATTTTACAATCAATGCATACAATGCATCCGAGAAATTCATTGCAGACCAAACCATGCAATGCTATATACTGTATTATATACTATCGCATTTGCAATTAAGGTGGATGTATTCTCGTATGTATATATTGACATGTAGTGTATATGTACGGTGTATTCATATAAGAGACAAGAATGTTATTTGCATGGTAAGCGTAATAGTTAGCTAACTAGTAGCTACAAGCTATTTATTAGTGTTTAGTAGCTACATTGTATTTGTAATGTAATAATAATATTACACCACACCAGGTTGTTGTTGTAGGTAAGGATGGTGAGGTTAAAATAAAAGGTATACTGTATTTATATTTATAATAAGGAGTCGATATGCTAAGATATTTATACGTTTGTATAGCTATGCTATAGCGGAGGATCGGAGGAGCATCAGAGAGAGAGAGAGTTATATACTGGTGAACCCAGATCCTATTATAATGCATTGTTGTGTGAAGGTAAGGTAGAATGAACTGGATTGAAGTTATCATAATATTATTATGTTATGCAAGCTTAGCACATTGGTTTAGCTTACTAGCAGTTCTCTCTCTGTGTCTCAGTCTCTGTAGTGGAAAAGCATAGCAGCTGATAGAGATTCGAGATCCAGCCCAATCAAAAGTAATCAACATTCCAATCTTACCCCAAAAACTACACAGAACTTATATACAAAACCGTCTTGATTACATCCTCCATATTTGATGCGAACACAATAATTGCCCATCAGCCTCCCTCATTTTGAAATTAGCATCAGCCTGTGATCTCTCCTTTGCACATTCATGAGCTCTCCGAGTCAATCAGCATCAATGCTATTACTATTTCTAATGCTACTACTATGTATCACTTTTCTAATGTATACAAATGCAGTGGAGCGAAATATACCATTTGTGCAATTCTTCTATTCTCCAGTCCAGAGACAGAGAGAGAGAGAGAGAAACAAACACAGTACCATTTATATCAATATTTGATATCAACTGTGTCTTCAACTCTACACTGGACTGTTGTGCTAAGGATAATATTTGTATAAGGTCAGGGGCATGTAGTTTCTTCAAGGTGTTGTGAGTTCTTGTTGCAAAACGCGGTGAGGGAGAGGCTAAAGATTTTAATATTGTATTTGAATAGGGTGTATATAGTGTGTAGTGTATAGTATGGGGAATGTAGGGATAATGTATGGATTAATTCGTAAAGCACGATACTTATTTCTAATTTCAGTCACCATAGTATATAGTCGCTATAGAGCATTACATTTATGTTATCATATTCTAGCTTTATTATCTCATCTTCAATCACATTTTTTGTTCAGGCTTGTGGTTTTTCTGATCTGGTTTGTTGTTTGCTCCGGCTAGTGGCTACACACATACCTACAGAGATATTATGTACAATCAATGCATTGATTTTCTGCTATGCTAATTTTTATTTTACTTCCTACTTGCATTCGCATATTTGGTTTATAGCAATTCAAATATAACTTTGCTAATAATTCGCAAGAGATTGTATATAATGTATACAATCCGTCAGTAGGTATATTATAAGTAGTATGGCATTGTATTATGGAGAGACTGATGCAAAATGTTGAAACTGATATAGTTGTCATATTAAAGGATCAGGAAAAATATGTTTTAAGTAGTTGTCTCCTATCTGATGGCATTTAAAACTTAGACGAAATTGCTAAACCGGGTTAACGAGACGAGACAGGCGGACAACATTATTACATATTGGTCACATCAAGAATCACCTCCATAGTTTTTTCTTTTCAATTACAGTATTTAAATATACCGTTTGTCTTTGTCAAGTGAGACAAGTCAACTCTTGTTTCCTATGCGGCCACTTGACTGTGAGTGAAGAGACGGAATGTGACGTTAGTTTATATGATGCGCTGTCGTACATTCTAATTAAGTACACACATATGACATTCGCATTCACGTTTTCACTAGTAGTAGTGACGAGCTAGCCTAGTAGTGGAATAAGTTCAGAGCAACGCCTATACAGGCTAATTATCTCTGTGTTTATAATATCAATGTTGTGTCTATACGCTTTCTGTCCTCTCACACAGTGTCATTGGACACATTGCAAAAAATCTCGAAAACATTGTTGCATACTTCAGTCAGCTCATTCAAATCTCTTGTCATTAGAAAATTACGCGCAGATACTTATACCGATGTAGATGTACACGACAGATTAAATGACAAACGCATCCGTTTCGTTTAGCATTTGTATTTCGAACACACTGATTGTATGTAAATATGTATACTTACAGTTATGTTATGTCTATACCTACTATGTGAAAACAAGAACATGTGCTTTTACACTTTTGTACAACGTTAGGTATATTGACATCAGATGAAAGCTCATATCATACTAGCATTTATCAATTTTTAATCATTCTGACAAATCAATCGCCAATTACAAAAATGATCAAATTAATTTCAGAGTACAATGGTTGTTTCATAGTTTCCTTCGGCTGCTAAGAGAGATATTTAATGAAGTATTACTAGCCAGTAAAGCATACAATAGTTAGTTACTTAATGAAAACAAACATACACAATCTAACAATTATTCAATGTGTCCATCTCCATTTGGAGCTTTCTAATTGATTGTGTATCTAACAGCATCTTAGCTCCAAAGATGTACAAATGTACCGTACTTAATAAACTGTTTACACTAATTGACAGTTTAGCCGTACAAAAAATTATAAAAAGTGTAGAACAGCGTCTTGGTTTTAACGAATGAGACTGGTGTTCAGTTAAAAACATTTTCAATTTCAAGATTGCAAAAATTGAAGAGAGACAGAGACAAGGGAGGATTTGTGTGTAAGAGTTTCAGAAAGTGTAGTGTGTTATTATTATGATTTGGTAAAGGTCGAGAATGTGTTGTAGTTGTAAATAGGAACTGAGGGAAATGAAAGCATTGGTTTGTGCAAGTGAGTGGTTGTGGCAAATTGTTGTCGAGTAGCTCTGAAGTTGAACGGTACCTACGCGAGGATGGTAATGGTATGCGGGGCTATAGACTGGTAGACTGGTCACATTGGCTCACACTACTACCAAGAAGTTGCATTCATGCTGAATGAGCGTATCGATGACCGTAGTAGTAGTATGAATACACCCTTACTTGTAATAGTTGTAATACGCAATGGATATACACATACATGTACGTAGTGCTAACTAACTGGTACGAGAACGTCGAGTATATTCTGAACTGGTGCAGTTTAACCAGCCAGGACAAGTCCGTAATAACTGTTGTGTAAAACCTACGTGAGTCATTTTTGACAAAGTCTAGTCTGTGGAGCAAAAAATTGTGGAGACATTGTATTGCAAACAGGCAGATGTTTCAGCTGTGGCAAGGTGCAATAATATTGTGCATGAAAAGAATTGGAAAAAGAAATAATATGTATCTCTGAAAACATTGTCGTAAAGTTGAATATTAGTAGTGAATAAATGAGAGATGTAATGATAATGATTATCAAGCTGGAGCAAAATTCAAGGGTAAGAGATTCTTTGGAAAAGTGGTGGTGGTGAGTCGTAGATGCATGAGAAAGACGAATTAAAGATGAATAATACAAAATACAAACGTACACCTTCACCACATTCATACATGTGTGTCTAGTGTCTGTGTTTGCTAAATAACCTTTTCGTACTATTTAGAGAGAGAGAGAGATACACATCAGGTATATTTTACATAGAGAGAAATACATCGAGAGATCGAAAGACGGATGGAAA
>JAQFYB010004099.1:0-17251 GCA_034694085.1 Pogonognathellus longicornis | reverse complement strand
CCCTCCACTCCATCCCATCCAAAATCTTGGAGGGTGAGTGGAGGGGAGGGGATTTGGAGGGGAGGTTGCCACCTATGTGCCACAGACGCACTATTAAGAATACAAGCGGAATCAGCCTCACTTGACTTGTGTGCGAATATAAATATAAAAATGATGCTAAATTTTTGAATAGAAATCGAAGTGCTTTTACATTTTGGTTATCGCCACGATATTCCTACGGGAAACCAGGATGGTTAACGTAGCACAGGGTATTATCAAATTTATGCGTATTATGTTTTATTTTATTGACATTCTACATCATGATTTGATGAAATTGGTGCTACATTTATTAAAATGGTTTTTCATTATCCAAGAGATACATAAATATCTAGTGTATGTATAAAACATATGGATGGGTCCCGGGCCCTCACCTCTAAATACGCCATTGGCTACGCATATGTAATAATATAATCATGTTATCATAATTTCAAACAAAAGAATGTTATATACAACGATATCATTTGACTACCCAATCAGCAAGGTGGCCTATAATTTTGCCATTACTATAGAAAAGTTAAATTTTTTAAGTGAATTTCTCACTACCAGCAAAATAATTTTCAGAACATTGAGGGTTTTTCAATAGAAAGTAAGTGTTAATTGGCTATTTAAGTTGTTTGCAACAAAACCTTAATATATTAACATTAAATATATTTCTGAAGGGGGTAAGGTGAAAGAAATTTTTACCCACGAGGACAAGGAGTTGAAATTTTGGAGAGAAGAAATTGCAGAATTTAATTTTTAAATATTATGGAAATTGAAACTGAAAGTCAGATTTAAAGCTCTTAAAGCTTTAAATGCAGGATCTCTCAATTATTTATAATTTCATGGTTTTATGTTTCAAACATTTTTCTAGGCATTTATTTCTTCTGATTATAGTGTTGCTTAGGGTACTTACCGTATTAGAAGTAAGGGATTTGTCGTCAACCTGTTATATAGTTAACGGGGCCCAAGTCAACACAGTCAGTGCCTGAGGTGGTTTATGATAAGCCTAGCTCAGAATTGTTAGTACGTGTATCAACTTGTTCATTATTCTTGGGAGCTGCAAAACGTGTAGGTGTTCTTGGATCAGTGGTGGGTGTAATAATCGTATTTTCTGTACTTTCGTATGATACAGATATATGTAATGATGATGTTGTACGCAGCTCTCAAAAGAAGAGTTTGAGTGTGTGTGTGTGAAAATATTATTTGAAGCAAATCAGGTTGAAATATTTTTTTGGTGAAGGTTTTTATTAAGTTGAGCGACTAATTACTGGTTGCTGGCAAGCATGGACATATTTGGCAAATTAATAGTGGGAATTCATATAATTAGTAGCGTAGTAACAGGCGCGTAGGGAGGGGGGTTGCCCTGGTAGCCCGGGCAACCCCTAAAATTTGACAGCTTACACTAGATATTTTAGACATTTTGTGTAAAACTCATGCAAAATATACTAAATGTGCAATATGCACAACGGAATCGGGTAACTAATGTGATATACATATTTGATGACAAGGTTTCTCTTCATTAAAATATTTTATTGCATTTTAAGGCATTTGTTTTTGATATTGTTCACTTGGGCAACCCCTAACTTTCAATCCTGGCTACGCGCCTGCGTAGTATCATACAAATAATGGTCTAATTTAGGAATTGTCTTTTTGTAATTTACAACCAATTTTTGATTTACTTTTTGCCGATAAGGAGGTAAGATAATTGTTATCTTTTATGGTGCTAATGAATTTTAGAAACATACGATAATAAACATTCGTCTGCCTAACCTAATTAATGTGTCAAGCATGGGCTCGCTCCATTTTTGTATCTTTTTTATGAAAATATATGATATAACTTCCACGATCATTCTCTTATTTAGTTTAAAATTTTTAGCATTTGCTTTTTAATTACGATTTACCTAAACCCTAACCAGGAGATTCAATATATATATTCAGGAATATTATAAGCTTCCATGTATAAAAGTTTCTCTAAACGAACTTTGGTTGTCTTTAAACTACAGTTCCAAGCGATTCGGGTAAACTGCATGGCATGGTAGCTAGATAAATTACTGCAGGGTAATTAGATCCATTAATGCATGGTAGCAGTAATGGAGCAATGTTGCCGGGTGCGAGAGATAATAGTTTGTTAAACCAGGAATTGATTTTGAATAATCCATAGAAACTTCAAATTTTTATAGGACATTTTTATTGATGCTAAGTAATTATAAAGAAACTGCCCTTACAAATGTGCACTAGAGATTTTTAGAGACAGTATAAGAATAAACAATGTCTTCATAAGATATTGATTCAAAGAGGAATTTAGTTAAATCAATTAAATTTTAAAATAGCATTATTGTATAGCAGGATTAATAAGTTTTAGTCGTTTCTTGCTTGGGTATTTTAAATTTAGGGACATAATTGTAATAACCAAAAATGTTCCAGAATATCTGGATTGTGCCGTTTCAAATAGTTCAAAATGAGCTATGTTTTAGATACATTCTCCTTTCAAAATTACTAATCATTTCGTTAAGAGATCTTCTTTAAATTGTTGCAGTTCCTGATAATTCTACTACTGACTATAAGGAAGGGAATTTAAAAAGTGTTTTGGATGGTATGACATACAGTGCCCGAATCCGTGCTTTGATGTCTATTTTTTTAAATTTGACATTCATCGTTAATTCAGTTTCTGATTTAGGAATTTTAAATTTAAATCCTAGAATGACAGTTCTTTACTGAATTTTATTGTAAGACTTGTTAAAATCTTTAAATCGTTAGCTCAGTATGAACTAAATAAAGTCTTATGTAGTTCATTGAGTGACTTTTTCAGAACTAATTTATTATAGTATTGTCTTTTTATTTATACCTACAATATTGATAAGGAAATATCATTGTCAAGTACATAATATAAACATAACATTAATATCAATGCAAGCATTCGTATAGATGCATCTTGCAATTCACATTACTTTGCAGCAATGCAACTAATAAATACTTTCTTAAACTATTTAGTTTCAACATCAACACTTGTCAATTTTTGTCCTTGGTTGTTTGATGACTTAATTTCAACAAGACCGAAATATGGGTCTTCCAAAGTAGTCAACTGTAGAAACCTATGGTTTCTTTATAAGGTCACACTACAATAAATTCCTGGGTCTTCGGATTTATTAATAGTCTTTTAGAAATAACTTTAAACCAAATAAAATCAAATAATGTGTGTTGGAGGTAATAAGTATACGTATAGAGAGTTGGACAAGAGTTTCCTCTATATATAGGAATTGCACATAGAGTACGTAGGTACCTGCAATTATAAAAGTTATCCGAATTAAAGCCTAGTGTATATTATGTTCATATACACTTTACATTTACACTGCTGGTTAATAAGTTATGCTCTAGTGAAACTAAACAATAGACATCCAACTGATTTACATCTAAAACGGAAAGACGACAGACTGTGCTTGTAGGTACAAGGTAGGTACTAGGTATGTGTTCTTCCTTAGACACATACTTACAGATTACTTTATTTATCATTCATTCCCATATTATTACTATGCGTACATTATAACACACAATAATCAAATATTCAATGATACGCTTTGGGTATATCTTTCTGTCAAATCGGTTGTTTTACATCCCAGATAATATTTGATTACTGAAAAATAAAATCTCCAGTCAAAATATTTTACAGAATTGTATTTAGTTTTGATTTTTGCCATGGCAAATGTTCTAGTATCGCTTTCGGATACAAACTATTTTGATTTAAATATGAAATCACTTTTTCTTCATTATCCTGGAGTTAATTCATGTATCTATAGTTACTCTAAGATTCCCTTTTGCTTTCGGCATACATTTCTAAATCTGTAATATTTTCTAGCTCATCGTCAGATATTTAAGACTACAATCCAATGTTAGACTAACGAGGCAGAAGTAATAGTGAAGACGGAAGTGAAGAAGTGGTGCATTCCTTTCGTCAACTTGGATTAATGCAGAAAGACATTTCAAAATCTGTTTTAACTAAATGATCTTATTTTTGAAATATCCACCAAATTGGAAAGTGAGGAGTTTAAAGATTGCTAAGACATAATATGTAATATGAACTGCACCTCTGAACTCACCATTCAGTCGTTCGTTATTTCTCATGCTTAATGTTTTGCAACAAATCTTGTTTTACCCAGCTCATCTCTTAAATAAGTAATATATTGTCGTATCATAATAAAATATGTTTGTATATTTCATAAATGCTTTTTAAAAAACACCATAACACTAGCTGGATTTCTATAGATACCATCTGAGCGTAAAATACAGTACCATCAGAAATTATAAATGAAATAGAATACCCAGAAAGTTCATGGTCATTTAGTATTTCAGTATCTAGCGTACAGGATTTAATCTTTAAAAAATTTTGAAATAAGGGTTTTAAAATATGCGTAAATACAAAACCCTGTTTTCAGTTGCTGACAAAATATTGTAACAGGAATTAGTTCTATGTTTTTTTTCTTAAATTTTACAATTAAATTAATTCAATTCAGCTGTCCGATACGTTATTACTGTTATTTCATTGCAACCTACTTCAAAATGGGAAATAATTTTTTTTCTTGTTTCCTTATATTGGGTATACCTAAATAACAAGTGAAAAATATTTTCGGTTTCCTGTAAGTTACTGATTAATCGCATAAAATATCGGTATAAGTCTTATCATTGAGAATCTTCTCTGCTTAGAGAAATATTCCTGCCTTTAAACGTAATGTGAGAATGAGAAGCGTTAAGTCTAAATTGTGCAATTAACTTCACTACCGCCCAGTTGACGTCAAACATCAGATAATTATCCTTTGCAATTTTTCTATATTTATATCTTGATCTATATATTTAGCTTTTATGTAGTTGTTTCCGAGTATGTTGTTTAGTATATGTAATAATTGTAGTACATTGGGCAATACGGATGAATAATGAGAGCATGCAAATGGGACCAATGAATTGAAGAAAGGACTTACAGCGTTAAGTATATAATGGTATTTTATATACGATAAGAATAAGACGAATGTAAGTAGATGATATTTTAATGCAGATATTCTATAAGATATAATATGCAAGTTAGATAGATATATATATTATAGATAATATTAATATTATAGATAACGATTATAAAAATTATTATCAATAAATATTATAGATATTCATATAGATAAAGATTATAGATAATAATATAGATAAACATTATAAATATAATTATCGATAAAGCTTATAGATATTTATACAGATAAAGATTATAGATAATAAAATAGATAAAGATTATAGATATATATTATTAAAAATAAATGCAAATAGATTTTCTTTTCGTCATTTCAACCTAGTTTTTTGTGAAAATTATAATATAGAATAGACTTGTGTTCAGTCAGGTTTGCTGTGTGTGAAATATACCGAGCCGTGAGCCGACTTGTTAAGGCTACGAAATTAGGATTTTCTACATTGACTGAACTTATTAACTCTAGCCTCTAGTGAGGCTTATTAAAATGTTTTAAATGTGAGTATCCTAGGCGAAAAACTATACAGACTAAGGAAAGAACTAGCAACATGATTTTATCGTTATTGTTGACCAAGCAAGAATAAATATTCAGCCGAAAAGGATTCGTATGCACTTTAAAGAAATGCATAGGTATGTAGGCTTCTCTAACACCTTTTAAAAAAATTAATTAGTAATTTAGTAATTTTCATTGAGATTGAATTACACATGCTTTGATTCCTTTCGCGACCTTCTTCTCAACTCCGGGGCCTGTAAGACAATTTTTTTTCGGTGATATACATATGATATGTTTGACTACATTTCCATTCATTTCTTCCTTCATTATTCCTATATGCTTGCGATTTCGTTCATTAGACAAATTAAGTGTTTTCCCATAATCTCTGAAATCAAATTCATTTTGGTGTTGCCACATTACATTCAACACATCTTCACAAAACGCAATATAGACAAAGCTATCAGTGTCTGTCGCTAAAAGCTCTACAGCATCCTTGGGAAACCATTTCTTCATTTCATGAAACTCATATATGTATAATTTTGATAAATCTAGAACCGTAAGCCCAACGTTTAAAAGCTTACTAAGTATCACTTTATTTTTAGCCATTACAATTATGCACTCATCATCGTCAATAATATATGCAATTAAAAAAAAATCTGTAATGATAACTTTTTATTAATGTTAATATTATTTACTATTTTAATCGTTTCTAACAATTAAATTTCATTTTCTAACTCTCTGTGTACTTTGTTATAACCATGTTTTAATTTAAATAATACTGTAGATTTCTAAGTCGAAACCCGAACTATTTCTCTTCCAGAGGGGGTATAATTTTTGTGATTTCATCATTATAATTCATATTTAGCTTAATATTTTTTTCTCATAAGGTGATGATTTTAAAGGCGCTGTTTTTTTCTCGTGCTAAGGGTAGCAGCTACTTATGTCAAATGGTTATCTTTAAATCAATTAATAATTCCAATTCAGTTTTAGACACTTTCAATCTAGCATTACGGCAAAAACTGGCTAAACTAAAATAATAAGCAGGATGTCCAAAGCGAAACATCTCCAAATTGTTTGAAAATGCAAGCTAAAAACATAGCATCAGGCAACATGTATAGGTCGTGATAATCACCCCTATCTTGGCAATATAAATCAAATATAGATTTCGCATATAACCACACAGAAATGGATATGTCAGTTTCCGTCAACTCATTGTGAAATTTTTCTTTTGATGGGTATTTTGTTTCATTGAAAACTTCCCAATATTCCATATGTTCGTAACAAAAAAATCCGGGTGATGACCTCTGGAACACACTTCGTGTGTTCTAGAGGTGAAGCGATCCAGAGGTCAAAGGCTACTTTATAAAATGTGGATACGAAAAACTTATTATGTAGTAGTTAATTATGTAGTGTATTGTTATAAAACATTCGTTGATACAAAAAAAGTATACATGTACCAATATACTATTGTCAAGTATTGTACAATCTTCGGGGAATCAAAAAAAACATTGTTAATTATTGTAAATTATACTTGTGTATATATTGTGCTCTTTATATATTTAATGAAAAATCTAATATTAGTAATGAAACAGTAAGAATTTATTGTAGGAATTTATTATAGGAATTGAATTTATTTAACATTGTAGTTGAGATATTCCAAGTAGGCGCGTTGGAATTGTTAGGGAATACTTTCCTCAATATTCGCGTACCGCATAATCTTAATCCACTTCGGGTTGTTTTTATTGAGCACCTGTTTCAAACAACGTGTTTCAAAGCTGTTAACAAAACAATATAACACGATACAATAGAAAACATTTTTTCAATATTTTTTCAATATCAGATATATAGTAATTAAAACTATTGGATTTGTATAACTTACTGTGAAATATTTTCGTGGAGTATTATCGACTTTATTTTGATGCAGTATTATTGCGTTAAATTTCCTTTGATTGTAGCGTAGAGTGATTTGTGAAATTTCGGCTAACAGCAACGCTCTAATGACGGATGAATTCGATGAAATCTTAGATATATATGCATCTATGCCCAATGTAAATTGTTGAGATGCTTCCTCTCTGCATTATCGAAGTAGAGCTCGTAGAGACATTATGAAGAATAAAAAGAATATTGATTGATTTATTCGTTTTATACTACACAATGACATTATTGAAGGTGAAATTATGTGAATGCTTTATTATGCTTAATATGTCTCAAAGAGTTTTTTAGAAAGGTAATTAAACTAAATGCTAAATATTTCTGTTATCATTTCAAATTTTATTGTACGCACGAAAAATTATTTGTGAGTATATAGAGATATTGATTAACCAATAATTTATATACATTTCATTTCAATATTTACAATTACTAAGTAAAAAACAATATTATGTCGACATGAAACTACTAAATAATACACATTATTATGTCGACATGAAATTACACTGTTGTTTATAAATATTTGTAAAGCTATTAAAATTCAACAATACTTATTTATCATTTAATGTTCTTATTTTGTGCTGAATAGGTCTATATAGTTCTTAAATAGTTAGCAGACCTATTAAGGTGTTAAAGTCGTGCACAATACGACGTGGGTCTCGGTATTATATTGTATAGCCTTGTTTGAGTGTGAGTATGTTAAATGAGAGTATCCAAATATATTTATGACGGAATACTAAAAGAGAGGTTTTATTTCAATAAAATATAATAAATAAATTTCAAGTAAATGAAGAGAGATGTGGGAACACTAACTGGGAATACTGAGACTTCAGTATTCATATTAGTACTAGGTAGGTAGGTACATGAAGGTACAAATATTATTGCAATACAGATACATCTACTTTATAATGTCAATGTGGATTCAGTGTTGGTCTACATTACATTTACTCATATTACATACTAGTGCATTCACTCAGGTGAATGTCATTATGTCTATATAATCCTTTAAGTGTTTATACTATAGATACTTACATAGTGCATTACATACGTACCGTATTTATTCCAATAAAAGCCGGTACCTCTTTTAAACGCCGGGGGTTTTTCCGAATGTACAATTCATTACACTCTTCCAAAAATTCTTTTTAAATTTATTTTTAGCAAGAGCTCGTTGGGATGCCCACAGTTGAATAAATTTGCGCATCCAGGGTTTTTGAGTGAATTCTAACACTCTGTGAACTTTATCTAACACTATGTTTTTTTTTAAATAATACTGTAAATTTCTTTAATCTAATTATCTTTAGAATTTTATCATCACAATTCAAATTTAACTTTTTGTTATTTTTTTCTGATAGGGAGATAAAGATTCTAAAGGTGTTGTTATCTTTTCTGGAGTCAATGGATAGCAGTTAAATAAATCATGAATGTTTGAACGATACGATAGGGAACATTCAAAAATATACCCTTTGTCACTGTTCTTCGGAATACTAAGAATTTTTTCTTTTGACCATGTTTTTAATTCCCTCTTTTCAGCAAACTTAAAATAGCTAACAGGGAGATAATCTAGCATGGCCTCACTGTACTGGGAATTCTTATCCAAATAAATGGTATAATTCTCATGATCCTTTTCAGTTTTGTTGTTAATATATCTGTTTTTGCACTTTTCGTTTAAATATTACTACAACAAAGCCTATGAGATGTAAGTCAAGCATATTATAGATTTTTATGTCTAATTGAGTTTCAGATGTTTTTAGACTACAATCCCCAGTTAAGCCTGGCAAGCATAAGTAATAACGTGGGTCTAATTTGACGTAAGTTAATGACATGTTGACGTATGAAATCAATGTTCTTTTCAGCTCAGTATTAATTTCAAAGTCAGTTTTTTTCCCAAATGCATGTCATATTTATACAAGAATTACATTAAGAATTGTTAAAACTAGATATGTACCTAAAATACAGAGTTCTACAAAAACTACAATTTTAGCTTTACCTATTTGTATTATAAGCATATATATTACCTATAAGAATAATAATAGATTAGAAAGTCGGGTATACCTATGTAGTACTAATGCTTACAGAAGAATTGGTTGAGCTTGTTTTCAACAACAACTTAATAACTTCTTACATTGCAATTAGTTTTTCTAAGTACCTCCTAATAAAAGTAGACCGATATTTTAAACTTTCTTAAATTACAGTTGACAAACATACTGTCATATTATGATTAGAAATATTTTAACACCTTCTCTAATTACATGAATGTTTAGAATTGTAGCACAATATTATTAAACTTATCCTATAATGCTTTCATCAGGGTTTTTCGACAAAGCTTCAGTTGTATCCATTGGTTCCATTTCATGACCTTATGGGGTTTCATTGCCGCTTTATTTGTTTGCTTTGCTTTTCATTTTACTTGCATCTGCATACAAATCTTTTTCTCCAAAATAGCAATACAACCACAATCCAAAGTTAATCAAGATCACGCTCAGCCAGAAATTGTTTTTAGTTTTCCTGTGCCAATGATCCAAATTTAGAGGTTGTAAAATTGGAAAGGTTTTATTTAACTCATCCCAATTCATAACTGGTGTCAGATGCCACTCGAGCTTTTCCATTAATAGTGGATCCTCTTGGCTCTTGTTCATTGTATATAGGGTTTATCATCCGTTGTTTTTATGTCGTATTGTTCGTAATAATAAGTTGCTATCAGTGGCAATTAAACACATGTGATTGACATTTCGCTTTCCGTTTGGTGCCTAGTGTATATTCCGATCCTGGGCAGTAGACGAAACACCTGTCTAGACTTGAACAAAGTCAGCTGCATCTCCTGCCTTGCTGGGATTGCACTTCTTAGTTTCAAACACATTTTGCTCATTATTTAAGAATGTGTCATTATTGCAAACGTTTGATGGAACTTATATTACTATCCCAGTGTGTTCAGTTCACATATCTAGAGCATACAATTTTTGCAAATATAAAAAGTATTACGACATTTTTAGTCAAATAATGTGTAAAGTGTTCTCTCTTACTCGATGCTGGTAGACATTTTTGAATTCCAACATTACTTCCTCATTCTGCGTGCATGACCAAACTTATATAATCATAGTGGTCTTCAGGTCATCATTACATCCGTGTGTCGATTATTTAATTTTACGCAGTGTATTAATAAAGACGTACAGTGGCGCATTTTTATTGGGACTTAGAGCTAAAAACATTCCCCAAATTTTAGTACTTTACCCTAGATAAAATAAGGTCTCCCCAAAGAAATTGCATTTGGTGCATTTTATTGAATTTTAGTTCAAATATGCTCTGCTCATTACCTCTTCGCGCGAAAAGTGTCATATTTAATCAAATATTTATAGGCCCTCAAATGTTTGACCTGGATACGCCCCTTAAGAGGTAAACAAGTTTTTTTGTATACAGGGTGTTTTTTAAATGAGACGAAGTTTTCAAAAATTAATATCTCATGAACTAGAAAGAGTTATGATTTGAGATAAATATCAATCGAAAGGGGAGACTTCAACGTTCATTGTCATATATGAATTGTATAATTTTGATACGTTTAAAGGGTCGGGATAAGGCTTCATAAAAAAAGGTCCTCCACCGTGTTAAAATCAAAGTCAATTTTGCTCTGAACTGACGTAGTTCATGAACCAAACAGAATTATGAGTTGGAATAAATATCACCCGAAAGGGGAAACTTCAACGGTCATTATCATGTATTGGTTGCCTAACTTTATAAATTAAATGAGGGTGAAATAATTGGCTAAAAAATATGGGTCGGTGAAATGTTGCCTACTCAAATCACGAAGAAAACAAAACATGGAATCGACCAATTTCGGAGGAGGCTAAGCAATTGCCCCCTTGACCCTCCCTATTAAATACACCTCTGAATTACAAGTACAGGCAGTACGCCATGTAATAATAGTAACTCAGGACTTTCGAAACCCTGCTATCACAAATGAATTGCGAAAACATGTGACTGCAAATATAGTAGGCTTGGTATAAAACGTAGTATTTTAGGTTTCATATGTCCCAGGTTAATCAAGATATTTTAAAAGTTGTTAATTTATCAATAATATTGGAATATAATGGACATCATTTTGAATCATTCAAAATCATACACTGATGGAGCTAAAGAAGTGTATTAGGAAAGGCTATAAAGTATACCTTCAGTATAAATTGTGATCATGGATTGCGAATTCCTAAGCAGATTCTTTATATTCATGTTTTTGAACAAATGAACATGGCATTAAAATTGAATTTTGATTTCATGTAACTTTCATGTAAATTTTATTGCCACCCACCAGCCATGTAACTCTAACATCCTACCAAAAACACCAATAATATACCTGTCTCTAATCCGAACCTATTCGTGAAAAATAACCCGACAAAGACCAAGTCGTAAAAGTGTAATCCTAACCTATCAGTGAAAAACAATTCGACAATTCAAGCAACAAAGCGCGGTAGTCATACAACACACAACAGAAAGAACCTATCTGTTGAATCAAAGAAGAAATGGTGTTGTTGTTTTCTGCGGCTCTAAGGATGGTCAGATGTTGACGTGTTCTCCTATTTGAATTTTTAGTGGAGTGGATAGGCAGGGATGGGCAACTGAAATTTGCATCTCTGGCATGTAGTAATCTTAAATAATGCACAGGACATACATCAGCACATTACAAAACTAAAGTTGCAAGCAAATCATACCACGATATGGAAAAATAATGTGCATAATATATGCATATTATTTTTATATTTATAAATATACAGAGTGTTGATAAAGGCTCCATATAAAATGGTCCTCATACCATGTTAAATTGCACTTCACAATAATAATAGTTTTAGTTCATGTATTGGACCGAAATATGAATTTAGATGAATATCAATCGAAAGGGGAGACTTTGACAGTCATTTCCATGCATGGATTTCATAACTTTCAAAAATGTGGGTGAAATACTTACCCAATGAAAATGGGTCGATTTCACGTTTTGTTTCTTTTGTGCTATGAGTAGGCAACTTGTCATTGACCCATTTTTTTTGTCAATTATTTCAACACATTAAATTTCCTAAGATAAGCAACCCATACATGAAAATGACCGTTGAAGTCTTCTATTTCACTTGGTATTAATCGCAATTCTTAATTCTGTCCGGTACACGAACTACGTCAGTTCAGAGCAATATTGACTTTCATATTACCATGGTGGAGGACCATTTTATATGAAGCCTTGTTCCACCGTATTACATTACCGAAGTTAGACAACTCATAAACGAAAGGGATTGTTTACTCCCCCTCTTTCGATTGATGTTAATTGCATTTCATAATTCCTATTGGTTCATGAGATATTTCGCTTTGAAAACTTACTATATATATACAGTGAGCGCCACGTAAGATGTCACATGCGGCTTATAACAATAGTAGTGTCTCAAGATTTTGTCTCTGATTTTGTTTAGAGAGGGGTACGGAAACAAAACCTGATGGCGCCCAGCGCGATGAAACATTTTCATGTTTCTTCCTTTGGAGTGTTTTTCGAAAAATAATATTAATAGTATATATATATTATAGCAGGTCAAGAGTTTTTAAAAAAATGTGATTAATTTATTTCGAACTGTATAATAATATAAAATTTCTTGACTTAATTGACTTTCAGAGTGTATGATAGTCTCTCCCAGTGTTCACACAAATAACGCACCAACTTCCGATAGCTCAGTCTTTTTCTAACAGTTCAAATTTTATGAATTACTTTATGCACCGACGATCGACACTGGTAATGCAGGTGCTTTATGAGAATCAAAATAACTCAAACCCAAGAGTAAAATTCCACAAAAAGCTCCGTCTTAAATGTATCTTAAACAAAGTTCAATTTATTCGGATTAATTAAATCAATTTCAAACTTAATTCAATGATTCACTGAAAACTATAATTATTTGCTGGAAAACGTCAGCTTAAATTAACACTTTTTTCAGAGGAGCACACGGATCACCTTCCTTCTCCCCGTCACAGACAACTCTTCACAACTCACTGCTCCTCTCCTCCAAACACTAAAGCTACTAAAACTTATGAAACTTGGCCTTATTTGATTGGCTCAAAACTATCCTCTTCAAAATAATGCCGCTAAAACTAAACTCCTTGTTTTTTGGGCCCTCGCGTTCCAACAAAAGTTTGGGGGATTTTCTGGATCAATAGAATTTCAATGCATTCCATGCGCCCCTATTTGCCCCCTTTTTGCGCGGTATACCATAATAAATGGTTTCTACAACATGTTTTCAGTTGTCCCTTCCTCGTAAGATCCTGGTTACGCCTACAAACCGTCGCATTCATTGGATTCCCATCACAAATACTTAATAGTTTATTTTGCATTAATAATGTAATATTTTTGTTCTTGAAGGGTGACGGGAGAAAATTAAATTGTTTCTCTTATGAAGAATGCTAACAAGATGTCTAGTCAATCGCTAAATGTTCGATTTAACCAGCAATCATTCGGTACAGACCTACACTTTAGCTAGACATAGCAAGTTAACCCTGCATTCGAGGATTTTACAAAATATTGAAATATAAAAATGCCCGCAAGATTTTGTCAGTTTTTTAATTTTAAATGCGATCGCAAATACATTCAATATTTTACTTTTACAATATTTTGCATCATTGGTAAATCGTTAGGGATACTCTACAACAATCACCAGGAAATTTCAAATCAATTTAATTCTGAAAATGAAATTTCTCACTTGCTTTCTTTCTTCTCCCAGTGTTTAATCCATGTCATTGCAACCTTACCGCGAAATACTAATACAAAGGAAACCATTTACCAATTCAATTACTGGTTGTCTGAACTTGCAAATTATTATAATTCGGTTAAAGTGAATTCACAAGCTGCATTTGTTTTACAATCGGAATGGGAATTTCAGTTCAACTTTAATGAGGAGGACTCGCTAAAAAACCAAACAACTAGTACTACTACATTCCTCCACCGAAAATATTTACCATGTTATACTAGGTTTAATATTTTTTTAGTGGTCCCCTCGGGTTGGTCAATGTTTACGTTGCTGGAAAATATGAATTCTAAGAAAACGCTCAACGAAAACCCGGATTTTTCAGTATTTTTTTCGACTTCACAAGTGTTTAACCATCACTTATTTAATTATTTTCATTTCTGGGACACAACCACGAAGCTCTATTTCGCTGACATCAATACATCTGAAGTCCACATGATTTGCCATCATTGCATATTTGTAAACGACCAGTCTAGTGGAATAGTTCATTTGTCCAATATTTATAAAATGACAACGATCGAACATTTACATAACGAGTGGAAAAATCTTTATAGTAATATGCAAGGAGCACCTATTTTAATTGGTATTCTTGGTGTGGCAGACTTTAACACTGACAAGCGCGGGAAATGTTTTCTCTATTCTGAAAAACGGGAGTCTGTTCAACTTTCTGAACAAATATGTGCCTCATATAAAATATCAAGCTATTTGAACGTAACATTGAAAAGCCAGTTGGAGTTCGACGGTCAGCTTACTGCGGGTTCCGCAAATTTTGTCGGTCAAAACAAAAATATCATTAGAATTGGAGGTATGAGGTATATAACTATTCCAGTGGGGTTTAGAGAAGACATTTATACGTATGCAGTAGTCACTGACAGATATTTATTTGCATGGTCATTTTTATGGGAACCTTTCGACAAATTGACGTGGATATTGTGCGGTCTGTCACTTGCATTCATCAGTTTGTCCTTCACAATAAGTCTTCTGGTAAATCCTTCCAGTAAATTGGACTGGAACCTTTCATCATTTTTAAAATGCAAAGGTGTTTCATTTTTTCTGGTGATTGCTGCTCTTTTGGAGCAGGGCCAAGTAAATTTAATATGTCAATTCAAAGCAAAAAAATATAACCACCCGGTAGTTAAAAGGTTAATTGTAGGCATTTGGATACCAATTGCACTCGTGTTAAGCAACGCTTACAAAGGTAAACTTTTTGCTTTGCTCACAAAGGCAAGTGATCCAATAATACCAAAGGATTTGAACGAACTTGTACAACAACCCTATGAAATCATAGGAAATGATGATGAACAAATTATTAGTGGAATAAGGTTTCTGAATTCAAATTCCACTATCGAATATTTCAGTTCGTACTCTGCTCTGAAAGAGGACATTTTAAATGTCAGGAATGCAGACCAATATTCACCTGCAATAAAATCGTTGATGTTTAAAATGATTTCTGTCAATTTAACTGGGTTAGACTTGTATATAGCATCAAAAAACAAAGTGCCGGTAAAACTAATTGACAGAAATCCAGTAAAAGGCCGAAGAAAAGTCAAAGATAAACCAAAGGAGGTTTTCATTGGGAAAGAATTTGCAATTGTTAATAAAATTAGTACCTTACTTCAATTTCAAGAAACTATGATGGCGACAAACAAGCATTTGGATGTACGAGTTTTTCTAGGACCTACAGAATCAACGGAGCTGAAAGATAAACGCGAATGGTTGGTCAAAAGAAATTTTTTCGGTCCAATTTTTACAAGGTGCATAGTCAGTTTGTATGAATCTGGCGTGTACACCAAGTGGGAAGAGTATTTTAATCATTATGTCGCTAATAATAAAGAGGAAAATTCAGTTTTGAGTGAGACTACTCTAATAAAACACAAAATTGCATGGAAGCAGCAGAAAACCTCGTCAACAACGGAATTTCCTCCTACCCCATTGAGTTTACAAATTTTCAAACCAATAATGTTGTACTACAGCTTTTGTGTATTTTGTTGCATTTTAGTTTTCTTTAGCGAAACAATAAAATGATCAATACATCGCTTTAAATCAATTCGAATGAATTTTAATGTTTCGATAGACCAAAATAGCAATTAAATGTACATTTAAAAATTCGTTTATTTTTAGGGCATTCTACTTATTCCGTTTTAAGACTATTTCATTTAATTTAAAAGTTCATTAAAATAAATCCTTTTAAAATGGTACCCAACTATTTTACCCGAATGTTTTCCCCCGAGCGAAGCGAGCTTAGAATTATGACAATTCTTACAAATCCTGCGGTTTCCCTCATCTCATATTTTCTGTATCATTTACATGCGTCAATGTGCTCTCATATCTCCATACAACATATAGTTTGTATAATTCATCAACTCTGGAACCCAAATGTTCATTTCTCATTTATCGTTATTTGTCCTCTGGAAGGTACACATCATGAGCAGTGTTCGAAATCCAATCTCTAATTTCGACCGTTGGCCAATTATTAGTGGCCGTTGGCGAATTCTTATCTCTCCTCGGCCAATCGCAGAGCTCGAGGAGAGATTTGAAATGGCCAACGGTCGAAATTAGAGATTGCATTTCGAACACTGATCATGAGTAAAGAATTAGAGTTTGTTAAAAACCAAAGAGGTGGAATAAATTAGTGTACCAAGAATACGTTTACAATAAAAGCCACGAGTCTAAATCCGCCTCAAAATATAGTATAGGATGGCATATGAATGAATCTTTTGCGAGAAATCTCTAAAAAGATAAAACTAGAAGACACTGAGGATAAATAAGTCTGACAGTGACCAAGGTTTGAACAGTTACTATTAATATTTTTTATATACCCACCTGCACTAATAAATATTTCATACTTTTCTTAGAGACAATAAATTAATAAAAATGTTCTTTCGTAGAAATATGGATGGGAGAACAGTCAGTTCACTCCAAATATCACATGGGGGAAAGTCACATACCTCACCGGGGAAAATGGTTTAGGTTAACACTTGCCTTACCATGCTGATACAATTGTATCATTTGACCTTTTATTAGGCTACTGTGGCCAAACTAATAGAC
>JAQFYB010004098.1:0-17253 GCA_034694085.1 Pogonognathellus longicornis | reverse complement strand
TATTTTCAACAAGAGCCTTTCATTTGTACAAAAGGGAATCGCAAGTATGAACCTAGTAAAAACGCGTGAATTCATTCCAATTGCATATACTTAGACTGGAAAAATAATAGATTCAGATGTATAATGTTAACTATATACGTCTGCATGCTCTTCTTGACTCGAATGCCAAACTGTCATGTCATATCGTATTTCACAGTGAACCAGTAAAGAGATTTTCTTAAATTGCTTTAATTGATGATTACAGATATTCATTGCGATGTCTCATCCTTTCAGATTATCTATTGACGCTAACGGTAACGACCACGGAATTTTTTGCTCCATTAAAAACTATGGAGCATATTTGAAAGAATCAAGAGGACTCTTCTCACACAAACACACATAATATTCCTTTGCTGGCGATATTCTAACCAGATTTTTAAAAAGTTTATGGCCCACATGTAATAATAAGTAGTATATGAATGACGACTATAACATCTCAACTAGGTATGTCTAAGTAAGTAGTACCTATGTGAAGTGTGGGTATCATAATGGGTATCCGAAAACGGAGAGTTGAAGCAGAACGACGGGTGATATCGGTAGAGACAGGACAAGACAGGAGGATCAGATATCCTCGTATGTTCTGCAGGGAAATACGTATAGCATTTGCTATTAGAGCAGATCCCCATCTAACATCCTTCGAAAACTGTCTCGTTCATTGTGAGAGAATGCAACACACTACATTACTAGTGGTAATAGTTTCATCTTCGTCCTTCCTTTACTCAAACACATCTATATGCGAGTGCATTGCATATAAAACTAAACTAAAGTAGTATCTGGTGAAAAAGTAAAGAGGAAAAAGGTTTATGAATGATGTTGTGTCTATGTGGAAGTGAGCATTGGTTGAGTTGAGTGTGGACTAAAAAGTAGACCAAAGTAAAAGACATAGGACAAGCCCATTGAGTCGAAAACTCTAAGAATGGAACACAGAGATGGTTTGGTAAGGAAAGTAGGAAAACGAAGAATACTAAGAACTGTCGTGTCTATCCATATGTCTTAAAAGCTGAAATAGAAAATTGTACAGAGACTACTCTGAACAGAGTGCACAAGAGCTATACACACACACATACACACATACAGTGGAAATAACAGGAGCAGTGTCTATAGTGTGTGTACATTTGGACCGGGACGGTCCGCTTCATTGGTTTCGTCTCCAGATGCCCTAATCCAATAAATTTCGATAAAGTTCTCACACTCCAACGCCGTCCTTGCTTCCCTGGTCGAGTATTCTCTTCCTTTGCTCTTAATATTAGACTGAGACTTCCAAACAAACTTTCTTATCGCTCATCCCACTATCAATGCCTGTATATCCTATATCCTTCAGCAGTGCCACGTCTGCACCGATAAGAATCTGCACCTATAAGGAATTCAAGAGAGCTCTACTAGAAAGCAATAGCCAAAGGAAAACTCGACGACGAGTCTTCTTGTGTTGAGAAGTAGTGGATTGAAGAGACTTTTCGAGATCGTCGTTTTCTGCTTCCATTTCATCTCCAGATCCGTCCTGACCAGATCACACAGATATACACAAACACCACTACTATTAATACCAGTATCGGCACATGCTGTGTTCAAACCAAACCTGAACCAAAGAGCAGGTCGACTTGAATTCGGATTCCGAATCTGAAACTCAAACAGCCACTTATGTACAGACAAAGCTTATAGAAGACTATTCACAAATATAGTACAGAACACACTCATACATATAGGCACATAGTACATACGAGGTATACATAAACAGATCGTATACAAATAGAAACTGCAAGACACTACTTACCCGTCTAAGGATATAACACCTATAATTGCCTTTTCTCTTTTGTGGACCTTTAGGAGTCTGCAAATTGGATGGGAAGGAAAGGAAGAATCTGTTTTACTACTATTCACTTACTTATACTTATTTTGCTTACTTACCCAGATACTTCTCCTATCCTTCCGCTTAATTCAAAAAAGTCCAAGCAAGCAAGCGCCCACTCGACTCGCGACTCATGTGTTGATTTGATAGCATCAAATTACAGACTGGGTGCACGTACAATACACTCACATAAACCCATAGACATGTACACCCAGAAATTTAGTTTTTAGCAGAAAGTTAGTTTTTAGTCACATCGAATCATTCTGTATTCTTCTGCAAGTGTATATTTGTTAGTTGATTTCACTGTGTATACTCCGTGCAGTCATATTGTAGCCACAGTCTTCCTATGTACACAGCACGGGCAAACAAACTCAATTCGATTAGCTGAGAACATTACGTTTGCTGATATCGTTTTTCTCTCTTAGTCTGTTCGTCTCAGGGTAGACTGGTGTATGTGTAGCAGTAGTAGGAAGTGTAACAATCTGTGAAGTCCACAGACATGCATTAGTAGTAGAGGTTGGTAATGTTCACCTTGGCTTGGCTAGCTCTTTCTCTCTCTATCTTTCTCCCTTTTGGCTGTGTTAGTTGCAAAAGAAGGTCTGCAGGTTGATACTGCTACTGCTAGCAAGCCGATGACGATGATGGTGAGAGTTGGTGTCTACGAGTGGGATTCTTTATGTTGGGTTGTGTGATGTGATGTTACTTACTTTTTAGAAGTTGGCTATGGAGTTTTGCTTCGTTTGTTACTTAAAAGGAGCTAACACTCCAGCTGGTCTCTCTCTGGAAAATGTGCTTCTTCCAGTTGTAGTGTTCCGACTTTTGGGTTCGATTTGACTTTAGATCTCTTGAGTTGAGTTGACTTCTCTTGAAAACGTCCTTTTACAACTATCTTGACTTGATTCTATTTATTTCTTTGGTAGATTGAAGAAGAAAGGATAGGCAGACGTAAAAGACATGATATCCTTCAACATCAGACTCACACGCGTTTATATGTATGTACATTTACTATAAGTGTATACCCGTTGTAGATAGCCCCAGAATCACTGTCAATTCTATTACCTTGCTTTCCTTTGGTTGTTGCTGTTGCTTTTCCTGTTAGTGTAATGTTTTTCTCTTCATTCTTTTATTTTGAACAGGACACAGAAGAGCACCGATATAGCACCATACCACATACACATGTGTGCCGCGTTTGCTCTCCGTGTGTTTGTGTCTTGTGTGTCTCACACAAGAAGTCACAACAGCAAACAGCAGTGTTGGAGGAGATGCAGTGGCAATGAAGATGCAATTCAATTGAATTTCTGCTTTAGCATGTGTATGTGAAACATCCGAAGGAGAATATAAAGCAGAACTAGAAAGAAAGCAAGAACCAGTTCAATTCAATTGAATAATATGGAATCTTTTTTTATTTCGAGTACAGTGCAGGACTATATATACCTGCATATAAATACATACATTATACACTTAGGTAGCTACACCTATATGAAAATACTACTACTTTTATTTATGTAGCGATGGAATGTATAAGAACATAAATATATTATACCTTTGGCTTACTTACTGTGTGATCAGCATATAGTTTTGCTATTATGGTAGAAGGTGAAACGTCTGCGCTATTCAGCTCGTAATGTATAAATGTGTACAGATGGTTGTGAAATGTAGTGTGAAGCTGCATTTGATTCTGATCTGTAAAGTGAAAGAAAAAATATCCAATCAAACGAGAACATAATGCAGACGTGTGCACGGCAAAAGAAGTCTGCCAAGTCAATAGAACACAGCAACACACAAGCACAAGTCGCTCGCAAGACGCTATAAAGATAAGCGTAAATGGTAAATTGAAGAGTTTAAAGGACAGAGTGACTGAGGTACTCGGGAGTGTAACAATGAGATGGTTAGTTTGGACTCGTTCACAGAAATCGGCTGAGTTGCGACGAGCGAGTGGCTCTGTTCACTCTGTTGTTCCATATAATATTCTATTGCACTTGTACTACAAGTTAAGAGCGTGTAATGTAATATATGTTAGTGTTGTAAACGTCTTGTGCTATCTTTAATCTATTGACTTTATAGGGAACTAAGAAAGGACGATGATGACTATAATAATCATATCTATTGGCAAGAATCATTTTAGTTTCTTTAAGGCACTAATGCTAATGTTTCTTTCTTTACTATAACTCTCCTTTAAACTCAACCATATATTATGTAGATGTGTAGATACGTTGATACACGTACCTACTATATTTCTTCCAAAGGTAATTTAAGGTAAGAGGGATCTTATACAGATTATCATATAGGTCTATACACATTTTCATGTGTATACTGATTACTTTCATTGTATTGTATGCCTAATATATTTTTACATACACTTAGAGTGCAACGTGCCTATAAATATATAGCGTGAGTAATTCTGTATTATTTTATTCCATCGAGTCGAAGATGATCTCCTTTGGTCGTTCGTGTGTTGGATTGGCTTTTATTGTATGTTATCGACGTAAGATCTAACCTTGTACTTGTAAATAGTTGGTTCGAGTCAAGTCGAGTCATTCGAACATTGAATGTGCAGTGTTCAATGTTCTATTCTCTTGTAGCAACGTGAGCAATATAATGTAATGTTAAATGTAATGTCGGAAGAAAAAATCGTGTAAGTGATTACATGAAGAATTAGATCATGAGATCAAAACCTGCCTTTCTTCGTACAAGTGTTACCAACACAAACACATTCACATACAGATAGACTTATATCTCTCAAACTAATATATCATGAGAAAGGATTGAAAAAACACATTTTGGCTATAGGTAGGCTATATTTTATATTAATGTAGTTGTACCTATAAGTATGATAAATAGCTGCTAGTATTGTGTGAGTGATTTTGTATATCTCTGGTTTTGGTTTGGCCATTCCTTCTAACAGATTACACATCCCAAGCTTTAGTTCTTTTCCTTCGGGCATTTTTATCCATTAGATCGGAATCTTTTATTTCGTTCTGTTCATTCTTTCAACGGCAATACATTAGATTATGTTGCACTACTTATATTATTATTTTTATTAGTAAGGGGAGCAAGTGTTTTAGTTTGGGAACAGTGTTTGTGTGTGCTCTTCCGATAATGGTATTTCTAGTGAGACGTTCTCAGAATGTTTCGTGTGTGTGACATGGGTTTGTCTTTAGTCATTGCCATTGCTTCTACGAAAGAGTTAGCTCACATTTTCTATATACAATGTTTCATAGGTAGATTAAAATTACTATATATTATAATAGTACTACGTAGCACTAGTACATATATCGCAGATACACCCAGCGCAGCATGAAATATAATAACGTGTAGTATGTAAGAGTGCATTTGTTTTTGGTAAAGGAAGTGGCTGCAGCATTCATACCCAAATAATAATATCTAGAATATCTACCTACTTGTAAGAATCAATAAAGTTCATTGAATCATATAGTAGCCATAGCATGGGTTAACGTTGAATCTTATCCAGGACCATTTTAATGCACTCCAGGGCATATAATAATAATAGTACTTATGACCGAGCAAAGTTTGATTTTCCTTTCAGTGCAAGTTGGATATTATATTGATAATACAAATGATTTGCAATAGTTAGAGTAAGTAAAGCACGATTAAGATAACGGAGTTAGAAAAGACATGGCCCTAGACATGTCTACCCCATATACATTTCCATTATTAATAGAAACTTGTAGCTTTTAGGAGAATATTAGAAAAGTAGTACATCAGAGAAATGTGCTCTATACGGTACTAAAGTGCATTATTTTTTCTTGTTTGTAGCCATCTCTATTATTTGGGCGTTCTTTCTGCAACTTGTGTAAAACTACAATGTGCAGTATCTTGGGAAAATTGATTATTGTTCCCGAATTTTTGTTCACCACAACACAACCACAGGAAATAACATACCTGAAGAATACTTGTTGTTCATCTACGGATGCTTTTTATAGTATTCCCCAGGGATTTTTATTTTGCCAATGCTGTATAGTGTATTTTACCATTATTGACTTGATATGTAGCATCTTTCTGTCATGATTATTAATCAGACAGAATACAAAGGCAGAAAATGAAATCATGAACTCCCGAAAGTATTTCTGGGTTACAAGGTTAAAGAGGTACCGTGCCAAAGAAAAAGGCGAATCTAATGTTTTCCGTCATTTTTTTAATGTTCAATTGTTAGAAAAATGTTTGTTGTGTAAATGTTGTTGAAAGCCTGAAGCCATTATTCTCCAGTTCATTTTCCTACATTTCATACGTTTCCTCTTTTATTTTTTCTACCTCATTTTGGTTGCAACTTCATTCTGTCTTCCCCTTCTTTTTTCAGTCTCTCTTTTGTTTCTACTGAATCTGTCTTTCATAGGGATGCATCTTCTTCCCCATGTCAAATTCGTGATCTCATTTATATAGACCGTTGTCTGTCATTTGGCTACCCACTAAAGTCCATTACCGTGAAACAATATATAAAATACCAGGAGGATCAGGACAGCAGTTTACTTGAGACGAGTAATGTGTTGGTAAAAGTGTGTGTACTTTGTGAGCGCATCGCATCCGAATCCACCCTTGAACACAGAGCGAGTCAATTTGAAACCCGTAAAGTTTCACAGGACAAACCACTGGGCTGCAACACACACGGTGTAGTGTAGCTATTCCTACTTCCTATATCATATTGTTGTTGGTGGTGCATGGTGGTGGTTCAACGTTGGTGCTACATTATTGAAGAGGCGTTCCAGATTTCAATCCAATCTACTCGGTTTCCTTTGGCTCACACTATACCTACATTTGTTAGGACCACATAAAGATACAAATACCTCGAAACTCCTACTACACATCACATCATAGAGCATAGCGCACATTTGCCTATCAAATCCCATTACTATATTAAGGGACTTTACATAGGTTACTACTTTGGGACTATATCTCTCCCTGCTACAAAGCTAAAATCGAAAGAAACTGAAATCGGAAAAGAAATTCACGTTTCGATGCTGATCTAAGTCAAGTTCTTCTCATTTCCTCCGAGTAGTACTCCTACTCCGTCAGTCAGTTGCATTGGCTTTGCATTTCACATTTGGGCTGAATTCCATGTCAGGCGTTCCAGGCATCAGAATTTACGAATGTTGTTGTAGTATGTGTATTCTTGGCGGAATAGCAGCAGAGAAATGATTCCACCCTACTTACTTCGTAGTAGCTTGTAGCGGTTGCAACTCCGTATGTATGTGAGTCACTGGAATGGAAAATGGAAATAAATGGACGAATCCCAATCTCTGAATATCCTGGAAGAAATGAAAGAATATATATCCTAGTGTAATAAAATTATTAGTACCAACTCTTTAGAATTTTCAACTATACATCTTTCACACCCATAACACGTAAGGATTGAAAAATAATGCAATGCTTGCAATACACAGTGTCCCTTTCATATGCCATAGTATTACACTAAATTCTAAATTCCCAGGAATTCAACTAACTCTGTGTGTGTGAAATACTTACACAATCCTTTTACTAGTACAACTTACTTACTATCTGTAAAATACAGAAAATCATTTTAACTACGAAAATCACTTTGCTTATACTATTACTGTTAGCCTACTGGCACGAATCCGAAAGTTTCTAAGATGGAGCGCAACAATAACTGAAGTCTATTATAGAATGTAACGACTAAATACACTTTTCCTTCATGATGCTCATTCATCCAAAATAATGCATTTTCATGGTATCTTTACTCAGGCTTCGCTGGCCTTGGTTTGCGAATCAAAAATCTCTTTTTGACTTATGAAAGCAAAGACACGAGGCAAACACCTACTCACTAAGAAAGTCTAATTCAGATTTCATAAAGTAACATCTTTCTCTTAATGTAAGTACCTAAGTAGGGAGGTATTAGTAAAGCATGGGAAATGACGGAACGCGTGCTGTAGAGAATAAACACTTGTAGTATATATAACTATACTACCCCTAGCTACTACCTACCGGCTACCCAAAATATCCTACCTATTATTACAATTTAATATTGGAGCATAGTAGACGTATAAAAAGAAAAATCTCGTTTGCTCAAAGAAGACTGGTTCACTCCTATTTTATGAAGCATCGGATGTCTTAGTCGAAAGAATTGAGTTGGTTTTAAATTATTTTAGCAAATCTCTCTTTTGCTCTTCTGCGAAGCTTGCCTTATTACATAAAATTACACAATTTTGCTTTTCTGTTCTGTGAGAAGCTGAGGAAACTGAAAATTCAAGAGGTGATTTGAGCAGTCAAGTTGACTGAGAGTTGAGCTTCTTCTTCCTTCCTTTAGCAGAGCAGGTGTTTATGTTCTCGGCTTAAATAATAATATTATGATCTTCTATTCTCTCCTGCCTTTCTGCTAAAGGCTCTCATTATAGAAGAAAATGTGTTTTGCATATCTACCTGCTTTGCACAGTCTATCTAACTATCAACACGCTTAACTGCCTCCTATATCGACATTAAACTACTAGATTATGCATATCTTGCATGTCAACTTAATACATACATTCCCTTTGCTTGCTTCCACCATTAGTAGGAGTAGAAGACCAACACTTACATTCATCACTACACTTTGTGCTGCTTTTGTGCTGACTTAACTAACTACAAACTACTCAGTCTCCTTATTCAACTAATGCATTTCATTAAATTACTATGTACACTTTATTATTATAAAATTGCGTTATCCATGCAGTCAAGGTAAACATTCATGTAGCAGCAGCTCCACTCACATCACATTATTATAAAATACTCACTCAACTTTTTACAACAAAGCTAAAGCAAACCAGACCAAATCAAAATGGAGCACCTGCTATAATACACAGCTATGTAATGTGTGTGTATAATATATATACACGAATTTAGGTACCTGTGATTGTGTGTGTCTATACAGTGTATATAGCAAAAGGGTGCAACATAGGAGCTACGTGTAAGTAAATAGGCGGGCGGATGTAATATGGGAAATGGGAGTTGACTCGCCTTTATATTTATATTATAGGTATTTTATACCTTCTCGTGTCTATGTGAGGTGGTGTGTGTGGTGTTCGATTGCATTAGCTTTTAACTTTAACTTTAGGTTACATTTAAATTATTTTCTCGTAATGTGTGCCTTTACTTTAATGTTACATTACACTTACGATGTTTGCATTACTTTAGCTGACATTAGTTTGTCAGAATTTAGAGTGGACTAAAGTTAGTAAACTGAAAGTAGGTATTCAGTTTGACTCAACTAAGCCAGCGCTGCATGAAAAGGCCACGTCAACTCAAGTGCAAATGAGACTCAACATTAAAGTTAATTGTTTCTTTAGAATAGAAAATCATACACCTCAAAAGAAGGCTGAGTGTGTATGTATCGTTTCATGGTTTGGCATAACGATATAAATATAAACTATACGCTATGCATAAGTAAAATGTATAGTATTATGACTCAGGTTGTTATGTATTTATTATTATATGTTCCGGCGAGTTGAATTGCAATGACAACACTAAACATGCTCAACAAAGCCAAAAAGTCGTTAAATGGCAAATATAATATTGCACAGTTTGCATGAAATTATATAAAACCAGACTTAACTACCACTACAGAGAGTATGAAGTACAGATGCAGAAACACTACTCTGTACGTAAACCACACTTGAAAAACAATTATTACAATAGGAAAAATATGCTTATGATATTTACGTTCTGGGATTCAACTACATACTTTAAGTGCAGAGTGGGCTTTAAACAGGCGCACAAACAGAACAGGTAGCTTAAACTACAACTCAGGGCAAACATTAACACAATACATTGCATAGGTAGAATAGGTACACACACATGCATACACACAACAAATACAATTCCATATAAAATATCTACAACGTATTTAACCTTGTATACGTCGCCATCCACAATACGCCTATGCTCCACATAAGCCCTTTTCGTGTTATTAGCGTATAATAGTTACTTAGGTATTAAATACCCAGAACTGAAGTGTTGCTATTCATACTAGCATAGTCTAGATTCTATCATGGTCAAAAATGATTTTGAACTTTGTCAATTCAAGAAAATTGATTTTTCATAAGAAATAGTTACTTTGCCGTTATTAATCTTGATGTTATGTGTTCCACACTTGTACTTTCAGTTCCATAACTCCTAGAATTATTTATCTCTATTTCGTAAGGTATCTTTATGCATGCGAACCATGCATTCACGTTTTAATTAAAAACTACGTTTTCAACATACGTTCTTCCAGATTCTTAAATTTTATGATTCTTTTCCTTATCAACGTTGTTGAGTAAATAAACGCCTATGTTATTAAGTGGTGGAATACGGTGTGTATGTGCAGTAAAGATATCTATTTACTACATTAATATTATTATCACAGTAGGATAGGGAGATACGTAGTACATACATACTACACACAGGTATAATATAAAGTAAAGTTTGTAGAGTATTAGTATGTATGGTTAATACTTATACAGAGCTGTCGAGTTGTACATTTCATACAAAGTAGCAGGAGAGTGGGCTTAGAAGTTAGTACAGAAACACAGGACTCACAGGAGAGAAGACAGGGGCTAAGCGAAGCAAAGCGACAGAGAACAGCATAAAGCAATGCAATGCACGTAGAGAAGAATGGTAAGGGAAAACTTTGTGTAGGTAGTCACATAAGCATTCAGTTGTATTTGAGCGTTGGTGAAGAGCACACAGTGTAACTAGTTCTCTCCCGGCTTTCCCACGTTACCCAATAACTGCGTTAAATAAAAGAATCAACGATATCCTACACTTCTCAGTGCACACGCTATATAGCCACAGAGAATACACGGCGAACAGGAATTCTCTCAGTAAATTCAAAGACGTTAACCTTCTCACACTCAACTTAACTTTAACTTAACTGATGTTTTGTATTATTTGTGATTTCTCAGGTTGCCGAGAATATTGTGTTTCATATTATTTTTCGTTTCCTCAAACTCATACTACTAGTAGCAGCAGTAACAGTTTACGTTCGTAGCTGCATAGCAGCATAGCATATAACTCTGCGAAAACAACTGAAGTTAAGAAAAGTTGAACATATTATTCTACTACACTGGGCTTTGAAAGTTCCCTTGGTTTATTTAGTATACACAGTAGAGCAGTGCACTGGACTTGATTTTCTACAGAAAAACAATTTATACGAGCCACTACGCTCGTAAAGCTACTATTACTACACTGTGTACTTCAACGGAAAGTAAAACTTAAGCTTGCGAAAGGCTAACTACCTGCAACCTATATGTAGGAAATTAAATAGAGTTGAATGAATTGAATTTGCGATCGTTCATTCTGTTGTTAATGTGTGCGCTACAGTTTATTATGAAGTCCAAGTCCATTTCGTGCAAAATAGTTCATTCTTTCGCGAATTAACATTTCCCATCACTTTAATTCGACTCTCTCAGATTATTAATCAGTGACTGCGGCTCATTAACATGAAACAGTAATTAATTAATGTGTTACGATTTTGTTCATTTGTGCACCAGTACTTTGAGTAGTAGTAAACAGTGCTACTTATAGTGGAATGGAATGTTCTCACAACAGTAATACTACTACCACCACTCCTAATGAGAAGGACTGCAGCAAATCTGCGCTATATCCAATGTAAGTACATCTGTAGTAGTATAGTAGCAGTAATAAATGCATGCATGCAACTAACTCATGCAAAATTGCTCACAAGATAAATATATTCTATTTAAATGCACACACTCTCTCTCACTAATATAATTCTGAATTAGTCTACCTAGGCACTTGTATGTTAAATTAAATGTAACTTGTCACTTGCGTGTACTATTGTTTCACCCATTTGTGATTGTCATACTGAACCAAAAGTGACAAGGAGACAAATATAAAAACGAATTGAATGGGGTTAGTAAAGTTAAGCCTGAGCAGAGCTGCATAATGCAAAACCTTAATACACAATACCTATGTGGTAGGTCTATGTATACGTATTTCTACCTTAACACTTGCAGATCAAATCAAATCAAATCAAGTAAAAGCAAAAGTATTTGTTAGAGCTTATAGTAAACAGGGAGCTGTAAAGATAAGCAGGTTCACCTATATATCCCTATTATTAATATTATTATTTGTACGAAAGTCAAAGCAATCTACTTCTAGTAGACTCCAAACTGCGTAAGTGAATTGTATGGAACAGAAAATTGAATAGATTCGATTGTCGTCGTTACTCCTTGGTTTGGTCTCATTTCATTTCATCGTCAGTCATTCAGTCAAAACCATTTGACTAGTATTTTGCCTTACTCTCTCTCTGGTTAAACCCAAAACGTGGCTAATAGTACACACTATCCACGTATCCGTAAAGGTTCTCTGCTGAATTGGAAAACAGCACTTGGTATTGTGTTTGTGTGTGTGTTGTATGGATTGTGCGGAAACTATATTTGTCTCGGGTGAGTTGTAGGACTACAATAGAAACGAAACTGGTGATATGTTATGAATACATATAGTGCTAAACTTTAGATGGAAAGTAGAGTGACAGGAATATGAATGACCTCAGGTACGTTTTTCTACACCTATATATTAAAATATATTTGCTAATGTTTTCTGACACAGTGGATATATGTGTCTAGGTGTATGTATACCTTAGAGAGGAAAATGCAAAAACTGTGCGTTTCTCCTAGCTGTTGGCAGTTTGTCGGTTTGGAAATGTACCTGCTATTAGTGCAGACACAGAGCTCCTTGCACAAGATGTGGTTGTACCTTTAGGTATATTAGTATATATAGTATAGTGCAATGAGCTAAATATAGCCAGGTACCTATGACATGACATAGTATTTACTACAGTGTAAAGTTGAGTAGCTCAAACCGAACTGATATTAGCATTAACACGAAGAATGGTTTTGCACTATTAGTAGTAAGAGTGATGGAAGAGTCTTTGAGCTCTGTGTTGAACTGTGGTGCACAATATTGGTACATTGCAAAATAAACGCTATATATGAACTACAGAACGCATTACCACCGCATTTACAGATATATTTATAGGCAACACGAAACACAAATGGTACTCATAGGAGCAAAGACTTGAATAGTACACAGGGAACCAAAGGCGAGATATTGTTATAAATATATATAAATGTTGCAGTAAACACAAACTGGTCGTAGCTATGGCATGAGTGTATTATAGATGCAAAAGCTACGCAGATAATATAATAGTGTGGTTTTGGCAGGGTGGTCTCGGTCTAGTTTTGTCTCGGTCTCTTTAGGTTACATTATTTTGCTATGTTGCAGTCTAATATCATTTTGATGTTGTTTTAGAATTTTACTGCTTTCACTATATCATATATTACACAGTAAAACCATTCTCTTTGCACAATTCATTGGAGTTGAGCCCAAAAACTTACCATACGTGCATTTTACCAAGACCACGAGTACCAGCAGTTGATTTGACTTTGAGTTTATTCAAAATAGTGTGCAGGGATAGTTCTAGTCTAGGTAGTATGTAGGTAGCGGGTACTCGTGTAAAATGTGACGGTGACGTATACCGTCTCTACATAGACACATTAGGCAAACTCAAAACTGTCAAGTATTACTGCACCATAGATAAATATAAATAATAGTAAAAGTTCCTGCTGGACCTACTAACTGTGACTGAAGAGGAGAGGCATAACATAGCAACGTTAATTTAACTTTTGTTATGCTACTTGGGGAACATAATAGGATGGCAGAAGAACAAAATGTTATATCAATCCGAGTTTCTTAAAAGGTATCATGTGTATATGTGTGTGTGGATTCATTCAAACCATGATTGCCTAAAAAGCTGAATTTCAAAGATTGAGACTGAGAGCCTTGAGTATTGTAACATCCATTTCATACTTCGTGTTCTGATATCGCAGAATGGCATGCATGTTCTTGGTTTGTCTGTACAGGTTACTTTTTACAAATATTATGGCACATGTACTTAGGAGGGTAGTGTATATGCTGGCTGGTTGTGATCGCTCCTCTTCAGTTCAATTCTGGCTATTTTACTTCCAACTTCCTACATGACTTACATAAATACTACTACACTACTCTTCAATCCAACTTACCACTTTCTCTTGTCCAATTCGCTCAGTCCACCTTTATCCAATATCTGCTTAGCTCCAAGAACTCCCGGTGTTATGTGTTCTTTTCTTTTCGGAGAAAAATGTGTATAGCTCTAGGCTATGTATAACTATCAGCTTTTCTTATTCGCATCTCTGCATCGTCTCTTTTATTCGACTATGAAAAGTTTATCGAAGAACGGTCCAAAGAAAAGTAACTCAATCTCCGTTGCTTTTCTTAGCTTTAGTGTGCATTATAAACACACACGTGCTTACATTACGCATATACGTACACCATTTGTGTACACAGAGAAACCTATACGAAAACTAGTTGGTGGGTACATAGTAACATTTACTCTCTCTCATATATTTCTATATATTTGTAGGAGAAAGTGTAATCTTGAGTTACATCGACGATATTTCTACATCTGTGATGTATATAGGATGTACTAAACATACTTTTCTTTTTCTACATCGGAAAGAGATTTTTAAAGAAAAGATTTGAGATTTCTATCTGGGTATGGACAAGACGGATATGAAAGTTTTCTGTTGCTTCTTTTATCCGAAAGATTCTTTTTCTGTACAAATAATGCCTTACTACCTTATTCCTGCATTTCGTGAAGGCCATACATTTACTCCTAGTTTGTACAGCTCCTCTACTCCAACCACCTACCTCTTTTCCGTGCATTAGCGTAGCCTTAGCTCTACTTATTTTCTTTTTTTCTCTTTGGAGCTTCTATTCTTCAGTTTTGCGGGTAGCATCTGTACACTAATAGTAGAATGGGTAGTATGTAGGCTACGTTCGTGTTTCAGTTCTCAGAGGAACTCGAGCCCAGCACTACCAAACGAATGGCAGTCAAGGAATAGCAATAGCTCTAGTTCCTCCCGGATTTCTCTCTGTATTTCTGCATTGATCAAACTTTTGCTTGCCTAGCTACGACTAGCAGTAATAGCACTTGGAGTAGTAGGAGTTGTAGGAGCAGAGGGACTCCTAGTAAAAGAGTCATTCCTTTTCAGCTAGTGAAGACAAGAAGCAGTCCAGTCTTCACCCAGCCACTAATACGACTATACATTTACATCACAACCATAGATATCCAACTAAAGATAATTTAAGTATGTGGTTTGGCCCCGCGTGTGTATATCTACCTACAGCAGCAGATACCTCGACGTTGTTCCTCCTACATGTTTTCCAAAGAAAGATAAATCAATGCCGTGAGACGCGTAGTTGGCCAGGCCAATACCATTTAGGTATTAAAGTCCAGTAAAAGTAACAAGGCTAACTACCATCATAGTTCGTAAGTAGTAAGCACAAGATTTCTATTTGATTTCAACATAACATAAAATGTCTAGACAACTCAGTGATTCCTTTGATATAATATTTCCACAGAACATTTCTCTTTGCGTCTTCAATGCCTATTGGTTACATTCGGTTTTCGGCATTCCTTTAGAAAAACCGGTCAACGTGTTCACCAGATCAATGATCAATGCACCTGAATTGATATCTAACTCATGAATCTATATAGGTAGCTAAGTCAACTACGTATCTGGGCTTGGCACACTGTGCTACACAAATAATGTACACAAATACCTAGATGATACAAAAAACGACGTATACAAATACAACCAGCAAAAAACCAGCAATGATTTTATATTTTGTGTCCTAAATTCTTACACTGCTCAATATGTAGCCAAGTGTTGATAAATAAAGTCCGTATACACTATACTATACAGACACACAACAGAGTACTACAACTACAGTTACAACTTGATAATATAATACACACACAACACATATACTAGTACCTCAATGTTAAAAAATAATGCATTTGCCTATACTCTGCCATATTGCACATATAAATGACACACTATAAATGCATGTGAACATAACAGTACCCAGATAGACACTACGTGCTATAAAGATTAGAGTACGTACACGACTTTTGTATATGACCTGAGTCGAGTGATTTTGACCTGACCGACATTTGCCTTTGCACTACTGCTAGTCGTCGCTTTATGGCTGCACAGGCATCTAAATATATATAAGTGCAGATAGTATCATGAGATAATGGGATCCAGCTGATTTCATCTGAGTTTTCCATGTCTGTCCATTTCTTCTCTCTCTCTTTCTCTCTACTCCATTCTCTCTAGTGGGTAATTGATATCGATGTGATGTCCAATTACCTGTCTATTTGACTTGACTGTGAACGAGGAGATTTCAAGACTAATCTTTAAACTGTACTGATCCTGTACTCCATTGGCCAATTGCTTCATCAAGTTTCCTCGTAGGCTTGAGATTCTAACACAAAAGAACGTATGGTATAATAATAATGCTCACTCGCCTTTCTTCCACATGACCAACCTAATAGCTAGTTTAGTACTTACTTAGCTACATCTATAGAGATTTGTTCGTGTATACCAACCAGCTCACTCTCAGCCTGAAACTAACTACCTACCTATACACTCCGATCAGAATAGAACAAGATTGCTCAACTTAAGCTATTCGTAATGTAGTACTAGACAAAGAGCACACTGTAAATACAGTGCCCATCAGACACAAGTAATAAGTAGTAACCGGACTGGATTAAATAGGATGCAGAACACAAGTTTAGTTAGGTACTCCATACATAGTAATAGTATAGCAAGGAAAATCTGTATACCTACTATTGTGGAGGAACACAGACTGTGAGTGGAGTACCCGCCCGGTACAGATTCTCGTTCCACTGGATTAATTACACTCTTTGAAGCTACTAATGCTGCTTGATGCTTGCTTTGCTTGACGCTAATGGTAAAGTGCAGAGATCTCAAATATAGATCACTATACTAATACTTGTATAATACCTATCTGTAATATATACATATTAATACACATAAAGTGCACATCCAACACACGCACACATTTTAACCCTTCTGATACTCTTCGGAAGCACTAAGTTACTATTATTATACTTATTGTTAAAATATAAGTATACACTTACATACCTAGTTGGTTATGCCATGTAGAATATAATGCATATAATGGAGCGCTTAACAAAAACTTTAAACTTTGTTATAGCTTTATTGCTACACACTTGTATTTACTATCTCTCTGCTCATCTGAATGTATCCGAAACACGTTGCGAAAGGAGGGAATCGTAGAAGTAGGAGATCCACTCGACTTCAAATTGTTAAGTCAACTTGAGTGAACATTAGACCCGTCTGCTAGTATTAAATCTATATGCTAGTCACTCATTGTCAGCTCCTACTATTTAACTGCTAAGTTGATACGTTACTCTGTGTTGTTGTTGTGTGTTGCATTCTGTTGTTGCGACAGGCAGAAAACAAAACAAGTCGGTGGCTCTGCTA
>JAQFYB010004097.1:0-17253 GCA_034694085.1 Pogonognathellus longicornis | reverse complement strand
TTAAATTAGTTTAATTTGGTTTAAATTAGTTTAATTTGGTTTAAATTAGTTTAATTTGGTTTAAATTAGTTTAATTTAACCAAATTAAACCAATTAATACCAATGTAAACTGTAATAAGGACGGGACGCATAAGGAGCGGGACGCATAAGGAGCGCTTAGTGGACGCTTAAGCAGCTCTAATTACAAGGGAACTTAGCATCGCCGTTAAGGTATCAGAAAACATGCAGAATACAAATTACTGTAAACTTGTATATCTAAAAAACTTGATTATTTATTAATACCTACAACCAGGGATGAAAAATTCCCTGCAACACTGTAACCTGGTTGCGTGGGGAAATGGAAAAATTTGCCCGGCCCCCGCAGGGGGCGGGGCAAATTTTTGGGGAAATGAGGTAATGGGGAAATCAGAATTTTTTTGAGGAAATGAGGTAATTGGGAAATCGGAATTTTTTGGGGAAATGAGGTAATGGGGAAATCAGAATTTTTTGGGGAAATGAGGTAATGGGGAAATCAGAATTTTTTTGAGGAAATGAGGTAATTGCATCGGATTTTTTTTTTGGGGAAATGAGGTAATTGGGAAATCTGAATATTTTTGGCGAAATGAGGTAATGTGGAAATCGGATTTTTTTGGGAAATGAAGTAATGGTAAAATCGGAATTTTTTTGGGGAATTCGGAATTTTTACGGGAAATGAGGTAATTGGAAAATCAATTTTTCTTGGGGAAATACGGTAGTCGGGAAATCGGATTTTTTTTAGGGAAATGAGGTAATGGTAATTAATAATAATATATATATATAAAATATATATAATTATTGTTGTAAATTGTAAAATAAATTCATTAAGAATTGGTGCTCATAGCAATTTAAATTTTTAGTATATCTGTAACTAATTTATAATAAATATATTGAACTGCTGAAAAAATAAGATTTATAACTCCATTTTATTGTAATCCATAAAATCCCGCCCTTCTACAGTCCGGAAAAAAATTGGGGAAAGCATGTTCTGGGGGTTGGAAAATGTCTTGCAACATTGAAACCAGGTTGCATGGGGAAATGGAAAATTTTGCCCCGCCCCCGCAGGGGACAATGCAAATTTTTGGGAAAATGAGAAAAATTTTGCCCCGCCCCCGCAGGGGGCGGGGCAAAATTTGGGGAATTGGAAATGCGTTGCAAGGGAAATTTTGAGAATTGCATCCCTGCGTACAACATAAAACTGAACATTAGACAGCAAACAATTGAGCTGCGAAAAAGATTCACAACGTAAGCGTATCTTCTCCTTACAGGTTTGGAATATAACGAAATTGCAAAAAAAAAATTAGTGAAGCAAAGAAACTGATTTGTCCACCATTGCCTATGGCTTTGAGTAGAAATGCTTTTCACATTATAAGATTAACGTATTACTTCAAACCATTAATTTAGACTTCAATTCATTCCATGACTAGGCAATTAGTATGACATACCTAATTACCTAGTATTCCAAGTGCCCTTTTCCTCGATTATTGCTACTGAAATTAAAAATCTATTTACTCGTTTGATTGAGCAATAACTATGATTTGAATGAAGTCACAACACATGAAGTAGTCGAAGTGAAGGAATAGGGGGAGGATGCACACATTTTAAAGCGAAGAAAGGAAAAAAAAATGAAACACACGAAGTATTAGATAAAGGTATAGTGAAAGCGCTAGCGTCTAACTACGTAGAGAAACCTCAACATCAAAAGTGCTTGGCTGGCGACACGCACGACAACAAGAAGTGAAACTTTTCTGAAGAGAGGGTATAATCTTTCGAATGCATATGATTATTTACAGGGATTCTACCTACTAGTGTAGAGTCGGAACGGGCATTTTCTGCAAGTAGTATTTTGACTAATAAAATACAGTGCCGATTAGATGATGAGACTTTGAGCCATTTATGCTTTCTGTGGTCGTATTTTCAAAAAAACAATACTTGAGCGTGAGCTAACAAAGTGTTTATTTTCCATTAGGATAAAGGAGGGGTAGTTTAGACACCGTGATTTGGCTCATAGGCACATCTCAGTGTATAGGAAGGCAAGTTTACAGAGGCTATAGAGTCTGGTTACTTCTATGTACACAATTGCGTTCACCAGACTCTTAGGTAGGTTACCGGAGATAAGGAAATGAGCGGCGAAGGAAGGTAAGCGATAAGCGGAAAGAAGCATAGACGTGTAGCGGTATATCCCATTAGGGCAGTTTCTCCTGTAGACATTTGCATGTCATTCAGTCGGGACTTAAGGAAAACCTTGCAAGCAGCAAATCATAAGTTACAGCTTTGGAAAAAACTCAAGTCCATACACCGATAATGTACCGAGCCTGCCGTTGGAATGACATGAATACGAGACCAGCATCTAGTGATAGGAAGCACTAAACTACTGAGCCAAGTGACTCGGTTTATTTTCCATTTTAGTTGCGTTAGTAGATTAATACTATTGTTTAATACTGTCGATTTCTTCAGTACAGTACAACAATAAAATATGCTGAAAATTGCATCAGATCAAATCTTGATATTCTCTATATTCTTAACATATTATTTTTTCGGTATAATGCCGGTATATACCGGCCGGAGGCTTGAATACCGAAAATTACAGTTGGAGATGAAAATAGATGTAATAATTAGTATATATACTTGCGCGTAGCTCAAATTTTTGTTTGTTTGTGATTTTAGACAATTTGATGGTAAAATAGCCTCTTTTTTCATGGGATTTCGTGGAATACGGTGTGCATTGCTGTAATATATTTTATTGAATACCGCAGTTCGTACCAATGTTTTTCAAAAACACGGCTTAATTTATTTAATTTTTCCTCGTTTTATGTGAAGTTTGGTGACGTATCACCTCCTATATAATCAGAGTACGGCCCTGCACCAGGGCCTTCAAATCTACGCTACGGCACTGGGTATTGCCTAGGTCCTAGTTGTGGCAGATTACAATTACAATTTTTTATCGTATATGAGTCCCTTAAATCAGATGAAGTAAAATTACCTTGTTACTAGCTAGAGTAATAAGTCAAGTTTTTCACATTAATTTGTTGATTTGAAATTTATAAAATTCATTTCTCTCTCCCCATCCTGGCATTCGTTTTCCTAAAGTGTCGGCTCGGGCACAGTACTTGAGTATCACATATCAATGATGAATTAGAAAAGACAATTAATTATTTTTAAGGAATGTTGGTTCTTGCTCCTGTGAAGGTGTGAATCATTGTACTTACCTGTGTAAAAAAATAACTTTATATCTGCTCTCCAATAAAAACTCCGTTGATGCAGAACCCCGCGTCCCAGAGCTAAAATTATCCACAAATCGAACAGTTTGCTGTTCTAAAGGAACGGTCTAAAAAGAAAGACAAAATAAGATTATTATATGTATTATATAAATTGGCTATTTACTAATTATACAAGGAATTAAAAAAATACTGCTTAACAGTTCCTCCAGATGAGACGACAACCACCCGCGTATTGGACAGTAAGGCATCATTAATGAATTTACGAACAGCTGATAAGATTGACTCATAATCTTCCGGAGGGGAAACTTCAGCAAAAAAATCTTGCCAGTGTTTGTCAGTTTCCTCTTCAAGATCATTTGCAGGAGGTTGCGGTTCAGAAATTCTACCATCGGAATCTGCGTCCGATAATGGCTGAGTATTGTTCGCAGACATTAAATCGCAATCTGGCACGGTAAAAATAAGTAAATTAAATTATAATATTATTAAGATTGAAGATTTATAACTTCTTAAATACGAATAAAAAAATACAAAAATTAACAAGTCAGAAGTGCACAAGGGAACTTGACACAACAATCGGAGGGATTGAGAAATAATGAATCCATCTTTGCCAATAAATTAGTTATTAGAACAAAAGGAGCAAGAATTGAATATTTTGTTGCGATTTGACAGATTTTAATCATTTGCAAACTGCATTTTTGCAACGAACAGGATGGTTGATGATTTGTTTTCTTTTTTAACATTAAATTCAGCGGTCTAAAACGGGGCATACTGCAACATGACATGGAACTAAATGCTGCCCAAGGGCAATTTTCGTAATGCAAAAATTCAAATTCTTTATAAGGATTTTTATTACAGTAAGTTAATCACTAATCAAATCAGTAAACACAATTAAAACAGTAAAAGTGGTAAGTCATTTTGTTAAATATCTATGTAAATATGTAATACATGTTTGTTGTTTGTTTGTTAGTTGTTAGTAAAAACTTGTATTATTATTCATTCTGATTGATTTAAATTGATTTCGTTTTTTTCTTTCGAATGATTGAAAAAAAATGAAATATTTATACTTTTGACTTTGTTTGTATTCATTTCGAAAGATTTATTATGTTTATTGCTGTGTCCTTGTGGCAATAGTTCGATTTTATTCAAGTGTCAAATATAGTCATTTGTATGAACAGAATTTCTCTGTGTTTACAACATAGCAAAATCAGTTTTACATTTGTTTTGTAATACCAAATACTACAAGACACATGTATTTAATTTACAGGGTGTTGATTAAGTAGCACTAATTTTTCAACGCGAAATATCTCATAAACCAATAGGAATTATGAAATGCGATTAATATCAATCGAAAGAGGGTGAATCAGCAATCATTTTCGTATATGAGTTGTCTAACTTCGGTAATATAATACTTAATCAACATCCTGTACTTTCTTGTACACTTTCACAATTAAATATATTTAAACCACTCTCAGAATTAATTGTAATACATATTAAACCATCCTGTCGCTCCTGAAAGGATAACAATTATATATACTTTTCCATGTTATTTTTATTAGACAGCATATTATTCGTCTTTCAGAGCATTATTAATGGTTTACTGTACAAACCTTTCATAAAGGTCAGTGTTTTAAAACAACAAAAAAATGAAACAATCAATTTGATCATTTGCAGCTTCTTGGCGTTGTATTTTGTTGAATTTTACATTCGTTTCTCGTGAAATTCTACGAGAAGACGAGAAAGGACTTCAACATTTATTACACTAGCAGTAGATATATTAGCTGTAAAGCTCAACATAAAAGGAAGTGTACAAAATAAAATACAATCAAAATGAGCGTTGATATTATTGACAACTCCAGCGACATGGACACTCTCAGCTCATGCATGGTCAGTAATTTGTTGTTTTCTAAATTATAAATATTGTGCCCAATTTCCAAGAGCACATACACTAAAGGTGTGTTTTGCAATATTGTTTTTTAGGATGTTGAAGAGACACCATCATACATTACAGATCTATACACCGAAGAACAAGAAGGGTGTTTAGACGCTGTGACGTAAGAGTCAAAAAATTTTAATTGGAGAAACCTTGATTGATATTTGTACATTTATTACATCTAGTTTGTTTGCGATTTGTAGGAGACTTAAAAACATTGTAATTGGAAGTAATCGCCAAAAGGGGATTGCGCTAAGACATGGAATTCTTCCCAGGATATTGCAGTTGCTGGAAGATTCATCAAAAAATCCTAAAATTCGGCGAGAGTCTTGTGTTATTTTGGGATCTTTAGTAAAGGGGACTTCGGATAATGTCCGAGCAGTGGTTAACGCAAGAGCAGTCCCCGTCCTTGTTGCTGGTAATTGCAAATTGCAACTACCTTTTTTAATATGCTCATCATATTATAGTGTCACTTGAAAACCTTAATTTTATTATTTCACAGTTTTAACTACCTCTGACGAAAAGTTGATCGAGTACGCCCTTAGTTCTCTAACAACGATCTACAAACATGCTTTTGCACCGGTAGATGTTCTGTATTCCGATTTATCTTTACTTCCTCGTCTACTATCGCTGATGAATACGTCAATAGCCAATCAAATTTCAGTAGCTACAATTTTAAGTCACGCTTGTTCAGTAAGTGGACATTTCAGTATTTAGTTAATCATTAAATCCGAATTCGATTAAACATTTGATGTTTCTAAATTAGACTGCAGATCATCAAGACACTCTTGCGAAACATGGTGTTGTAGTCTCTTTAGCTTCCCTGTTGAATTCAAATAACGCTAATGTCCAAATGCCGGCTATTACTTGTCTGACTGCTTTATCGTACAAAAATGAACATGTTTCTGGTATTATAGCGGAGACAACGTAAGCATTACAAGTAAAAAATATTATTATAATATTTATTTAATTTAGTATTCTAGTATACTAGATATTTATTATCTCAAACATTTAAATTTTCAGACTGGGCCGTAAAACAGTACCAGATCTTCTAGTTACTTTAATAGGCCGTGACAAACCTCCAAAAATGCAACTCACAGTTGCCCGGTGCTTAACATATCTACATCGAGCAAATGCATTGACGGCATCTGATTCGAAAGTATGCATGAAGACACTTCCTTGTCTTGTTCGTATGTGTACGAAGGATAATGACGTTGAAACACGGATTTTGGCTGCCGAAACATTGGCTTATTTGATAGAAGTTGATAAAGATTTGCAGAGTATTGCTGCGATCTCAAATCACTTGATCCCAACTTTGGCTGAGTATTTAAAGTATCAACCTGTGGTCTGTAAATCTTTGTCGGGCTCCTCTGTTGATATGGTTCAAGCCGCTTTTCGGGTATGTCAGACGATTTATTAATATTTATTATTGATATTTATTACAGAAGTGGTATATTATATAAGGTGCACAATGGAAAGGCTGATGAAAATGTCACCAATTAAAATCTTTTATTTTTACAGGCCTTTGCTTCGCTCGGAGCTAATGATGAACATATACGAAAAAGAATTATTGAGACAGATTCTTTGATGGAGCGAGTGGTCACTGGACTTGACGATTCTAATGAATCTGTTGCTCTAGCTGCTGTTCGCTGCCTTCATTCTCTCTCCCGGTCTGTACAACAGCTGAGAACTACTTTTAAGGTGGGTTTACATTAAACATCATTGGTCTTTTAAACCTTAAACTCAACGAAATAATCAAATAATATTCAGTACATGAATTTATTTTTACCACCTTTAGGATCATTCTGTGTGGAAGCCTTTGATGAAGTTACTTCAACATCCGAATCAAGACATTCTCAACGTATCCTCTTCTACACTATGCAATTTGCTTTTGGAATTTTCACCATCGAAAGATCCAATTTTGGAATCTGGAGCTGTCGACATTCTGTGTAACCTAACAAGACATGATGACACTGGATTGAGACTAAATGGAGTTTGGGCTTTAATGGTTAGTAACACGAACTAAGAGCTTCACACAAGCATAATACAAAATTGAATTTCCCTAAATTATTCAAATCTTTTACGAATTTACTTATAGAATGTTGCGTTTCAAGCTGATCAGAGGGTGAAAGGTCAGATTATCAGTTCGTTGGGGACAGATCAAATATTTCGACTTCTGTCGGACAGTGAAGTGAACATTGTCATGAAAACTCTAGGACTTTTGAGGAATTTACTTAGCGCACCTCATATAGACCACATCATGGTATTGTACGGAAAGCAGATAATGCAGGTAAAACAAATAAATTCTTCTAGTAATTCTATGTAATTAAACACATCCTTATATCCTGAATTTGGATGAGAAGTGTTTACATTTAGGACATTTACACATTTGCTACGATTTTTACAAGCAATTTGTTAATTTTAGGGGACAATATTAATCCTTGAAGGCGATCATGGTATTGACGTGAAGGAACAGGCCCTGTGTATGCTCTCGAACGTTGCGGATGGATTTTCTGCAAAGGAATTCATTATGACTAATGAAGACGTACTCAAAAAGATAACCAGTTATTTGGTTAGCTGGTTAACCTTTTACATACAAAAATTATTTCATCTGTAGTAATAATTATCAACTTAATTACTTTTAAAGTCACAATCTGTTCAAACTCTTAGAACCACGCGAGCACTAAACTACAAACGGCGGCCGTCTTATGTGTGTCCAATTTGGCATGGAAAGATGAAGAAGGGGCCTCCGAAAGACAGGCAAAATTAAAAGAATTAGGGGTTCATAAAGTACTTCATTCTATGATTACAACAGCGGACCAAAATTTGTTTGACAGGTTAGTTTTTTGCAGATTTTTGTACATACGCTGAGTTATAATTTGTAAAGTACGAGACACTAACAAAATCTTTGTTTGTTCCAACAGAGTCAAAACTGCTCTTAATCAGTTTTCTCCAAATTAATTGAGTTGTGAGTGTGGCAATATGGATAGTCCAGCTAACTAAATATTATGCGTATCTCCTGCTTCTTACACTATCTGCTGCCAACAACAGTTTGCTATGTTGTAATCGTGAAAGCAATCTATCTTAGATATAACTGTAAGTTGAATGTTGTAAAATACTTTTCTAGTAAGATTTCTGCGCGATGTTTCACAATGAGTACAAGTCAAAATAGTAAGGATATTAATTGTAAATGTGCAAGTGCCGTGTTGTAGACTACCTTGTGACAAAAGTCCTCGCTCCAATTCTCGTTCTATTCAATGACTGCTAACTTGATTAAGTATTATAATGAATGACAATTGATAAATTAAAACAAAAATAATTTTGTACATTCGTCACACGATGCAAACTGGGCATACTACAATCGATTGAAATAATTTTTTGTGAACCCCATGTTATTCAATTCAAATTGCAAAGTTTAATACTCCATTTATCTCACATCTCATTTGCAGCACAGAAAATATAAAAAGGCCCAAATCAGTAAATTAATTCAAGTACAGATAGGTCATTGAAGGGAAGTTAATAAGCTGGGGGTTACCAAACAATCGTACTTAAGGTATTCAATCGTGTAAGTATAATGTGGTCATTATAAATGTGTGCATGTGGTTTCTAACGATTTTATTTTAAAATATAGGCAATAAATTTTCTATGTACCTCATTGAAATAACAGTTATATAAATAGTAACAAATCTCATTAAAATAACTTTTTGCCTTACAAAGTAAGTTCGTTTTTGTTTCCAAGATGTTTCCATTCTTTATTTCTGAAGTTTCAAATAAATCTAATTGAATGTGAATCGAATTAAATGTGGAAGTTTCGTTGGTTTTTTCGCGTAAAATCGTATTTTTATAAACAACGTCATAATACAGGGTGGCCGGTTAATTAGTAGAACTCTTCCCTTTTTCTCCCCAACGGGGAAAATTTTATGGGTTATAAGTACATAAAATGAAAGTTTAGGTTATCTTTCCAAGTATAGCAATATTATGTTTCTATGTTCAGTACTTTAGGAGATATGGCCATTTTAAGTAGCTTCGAAATGACGATTTTACATGTAAAGGTTAAAACCAAATTAAAATGCATCAAAATCGCGCGTTTTTTGAACTTTTATGGCAAAATAACCTATTTTTGAGATAAAAATGCATTCTGGGGGGTGCACGTGCAACCTGTGCACCTCCCTCGGGTACGCGCATGATGCAAAACAATAATTTCTTGTAAAATCGTCATTTTGAAACTCGATTTTTTAAAATAACAATATCTCCCGAAGTACTAGACCTATAAACATAATATTGCTATATTTGGAAAGATAGTAACCTAAACTTTCATTTTATGTACTCATAACTCATACAACTTCCCCCGCTGGAGAGAAAAAGGGAAGAGTTCCACTAATTAACCGGAAAGTCTGTACAATGAGGTTTGAAGAAAACGTTTTATGCCGTGCCCTGTAAGGGGTAGCCAATGTAAGGCATATACATGACATGTTATTGTACTCACAGTTTTACTATTAAAATGATGTTGTGGTCTATGTACACAGTAATTTCGTTATTGACATTGTATATAATGTATTTTAAGGTAATTATCTTAATTCGAGTCTAAAATGGTTACAGTAATAATATAGAAGTAAAGACTGTAAAATTTAGGTAATTACAAATCGTTTAGTTACTGATTGTTTTATGATGTTTAGGTTTTCAATACATTTAGCAATATCTATTTTCTGACTCTTTAGTTTCTTCAGCTTTCGGTCCAATAGAGTCAGGATTTGCCAGTGGATCGATGTCTGCGAAAATATCGAACCATGATTTCTCTTTATTTGGTGTGGGCTGCTCTTCCTTTTTAAAATGTAAAGGTTGGCTCAATGGAGGAGAAGTAAAATTTAGTAGATCCGTCGCTGTGAGTAAAAAGAGGAAGAGTTAAAAATATTTCTAAGGTTTTAAACATAAATTAGTGAATAAATTGTAAGTTTAATTTAAACTTACTCGAGTTGTCAAGATTGGCAAAGTCCAATAGATGAGAAGGCAGAAAAGAATTATTTGGTTGATTAGAAGAAATCATTGGATTTGACATGGACGCAGTTTGTTGTGTGCTCCCAGGACCCGCTTCATTTATTGGAATTAGCGCTATACAGGAATAATTAAATTCAATTAAACTCTGAGGACTGTAGAGTTTTCTTATTTGTACCTAATAATTTAATACTGTGTAGGCATTTTTATTATAGTAATTACGTTGTTGAGTACAAAGTGCAGGAGTGGATGCACTAAGAATTTCATTTAACAAAGCCATCGTATCATTTTCAAAAGGAATACTATCCAACTCGTCAGCAGTCAACAAGTCCATTACATCTTTGCTGGAATCTTTATCAACTTTCTCTTTTTTATGGTCTTCTAAAAACAGAAAAAGTTGTCATTTGAATTTTGTACATGATTTGATTATTTAAAGATTTACTTTGATCATTAAAATGAAAAGATTCAAAGAGCTATAAGGAACTCCTTACTGGATTTGCTCTTAAATGAGCCAATGGAAATCAAAGACCCGGTTGAGCCTTTGTCTTTGCCGTCTCCGGAACCTCCGCTTCCAGCCCCAGAAGAAAATAGTCCAAGGCCCAAATCAAGAGTGTCTTGTCCCGTTTCTGCTTCCGCACTTTCATCAATTGGGCCCAACAGATTTTCTAAAAGTTCAAATGCACTTGCAGACGCCAGTAGGTCAGCCTCCTTTTTCCGACGCTCCTTTTCTGCTTTGGCCTGAGCTCTTTCCAGTTTTGCTTCTTCAGATGTACTTCCGTCTAGATTTGAATCGCTGGAGTCGTCATCTCCACCGTCTCCACCACCACCACAACCACCACCACCTCCCAATTCATCAGCAAAATCAAACAAAAGATCTTCAGTAGGCTCTTGAGTTCCGCATTCCTTAGCAAGTCTTTTTGACGGTTCAGCTAATTCTTTCACAACCGAAAACTCGAAATGTTGATAGCCTGTATGGTGTGAGTAAATTATTTCATATGCAATTAGGTCAACAACTTTTCTTTTCTACCATCACAACTCAGGTGATTCACAAATCCTTGCAGGCATTGGCAATTATGTCAACGTTGAAGCCGCGCAGTTCGCAATGTTTTAATAAACGGTCATCCGTATCACTTCATTTTAAACTTTGGTTACTGTTCGTTCGTTAAACTATGTACAATATAGCCATTGTTTAAGCTTATTTGACGATGTTTACATTACAAATAATAATATGTAGTGCTAAATATATATACTAAATATATATATACCAAATATATAGTGCAAATAGTGATTCCATACCTTACTTTTATATTTTTTGTTGCTACAAATGAATTATATTATGATTAAACTTAATAATATATGATTGAACTGAATACGATTTACAAAGGTACCTTTAAAAGTAGTGGCGAGAGTGTTGTAAATGCGAGCATTTTTCCCCGTTGTCTTTACGGTGGCATTTTGATACTGGATAAGGGCATGAGAAAACATATTGCAACGGGCTGCGGCTAATAAGTCTACTTTCTGCAGGCAGGCCAATTTCAACTTGTCAAATTGACCTTTACTCATTTTAACATGAGTTTGAACCTAAAAATTTAATATCGTGATTTCATCATTGACGCAAATAATTAATATCTGAATATCTTATACAAATCCAAATATTTCATGATAAAATTCTTCTGCTTGGCATACTTATACTTTACACTATTTATATATTTTTAAGGTCGCAATCGCATATTATTGGTGTGGAATATGTGGAAGGATTGAGTTTCAATATTTGTTCTACTAATATAATAATAGTTAATCAATTTAGCATACATACCTTTCTAAACTTTTCCATTTGCTTGCAAGTGTCAGGATCCAATTCTTGACTAACATTTTTCATCCAATTGAGTGAGGCTCTGTATTCAGTACGGAGTCTTTCCATATGATGAATTGTATCTAGAGTGTCTTCAACTGCACGATTTCTAAACGTCTCTACTTCCTATATTAACACACGGTTATTGATAATAAGTAAAAAATAGTTAATTGCAGGACATTAGATTAGGTAGATTTTATCAAACTGAAAATTATGTTACAGCACGCACAAGAAACATACATCAGACAGCTTATTTAGTAGATGTAAAACAAGGGGGATAATTGGTACATGAGAACATAGTTTACAGCATAAATTGCATACCTGATATAGTCTGAGTAGGGGAGGTCGAAGAGCAATTTCTTGTTGGCTACAATAAATTAAACTTTTCCCCATTTGGATCATCATTTTTCCAGCCCCACTCTTGTCCGCTTTACCATACTCTTTTAGAAATCTTCCCATCGCATTTTGCTCTTGAGCTAAATCTGTGTGCAAATACAAACTTGTGTTTTAACGTTTTATGCGTGTATGTATATTTTAGTAATACATTAACAATGTCCATAGTTAAATATGCAATGCTGAAAATATTTCTTACAACATATTCTTTCTTGGTAGCGATCCAATAGTTTATTCATTGCTGACGATGTCTGTTGTATGGATTTAAAAAGCTCCAATTTGGCATCTAATTCTGCGTCCGAAGCAACAATGCACTCGTCCTCCTTCTTTCCCAGCTTCCTGTAAACGGTTTGCTTTGTTACCCAAAATTGGTGCTGCATTTTGTTTAGTGTTGATTTCTCCATCGTGAAGAGCAGAGTATGTTTAGAAATCCAATACTTTCGTCTGGAAATCAAAAAAATACCTAGTATAATGTAGCCGAAAAGAATTCACAGATCACTCGAACTTAAAAAAATCATTCCACTTGGAGATATCATGAGATATCCACACACAGCCACTCTGAGACATAAACAAACAGATGTTATCGATTTTTGGGGTGCAATACTCAATACACCAAGTACACGTAGTAAATAATTAGATTTGTGAACAATCCTTTTCTTTCATATTTTCTTTATACACTCTTGCTACTACAACTGTAAATGTGACACATATTATAACATATTTGTATATGAAACATAAATATAGTGTATCAAAATATACCTTGTATTTGTTACTAGTATTCAGTACAATCTTTCTGGTTGATTTCAATAAGTAACGGAGGCTATAAATTAGTCAGCCAGAAGAACACTAGTCTCTGATCTGATGTCTTGTTTGTTACTTTGAGAAATGGGATTATATTTTGATTCTTGATTCTCATCCTTCAGAATTGCATGTTGTGAACGAAAGCAGAGAATTAATTAGATGATCTCACACGGGATTACTATGTAGCTCCAAGTAAACTATACATAATATTACATACCAGCAGATCACAATCAGACTCCAATCAACTCCAATGCAATGTATGCAAGTGTACACACAACCGCATTACTATAAAACAAACACACCAGCAAGTCTTTAGTCTTTACATATATAGAGGAGAAAATGTTTAGATAAAAACGTACACATAAAATACAGTCGAATTATTTTTTCGTCAACATAATACACTACAGCAGATAAAAGTCAACGGATTCAGTTACAGGGTTTCTTTTCTAATCTTCCAGGGATTTTATAGAATATTCTATTTCATCGGAAATTTTTTTCTTCACCCAAATGACAATAAGGCAGTAAACTAACTTCGTTCATAACATAATCGTATTGCGGAACATCTCCGATTTACTTTGCTCATAAACTCGGCCTATGAGTGTGGACACGTCCACACGTCTGCTCAGCACAGTATTAGTGTTAGTAGGTTTTGTCGACCCTTCGGAGAATTCTAGCTGTTCGCATACAGATTCTCATAAATTACAATATATGTATAGGTATATAATATATATCACATAATATACCTAGGTATATATTATATGTGTATGCCATTTCTCTTTAGCGTAGGTGTGATTACATTGTGTGATACTGAGATCCTATCTGTGATTCTGTATATGTCCCAGTCTTCTATTCAATATACTAAGTTCACAAATGAATGAATGATTTAATGTAATATTGCTTTGTTATAGCAGGAACAATATCGAACTAAGTACAATATATGTAAATTCATCGAACAGATTTCAAAGCATTATTTAATTAATTATAGACACAAATCTGTGTGACAATTGTATTTTATCAGCTAACTGCAGACATGCGAGGTAAACTGTTCCAGCCACTATACATAAACGTAACACGGACTTTTAGTATACAATTATAGTACATATAATATTTTATATGCATGTGGTTTAGTTTACTTTGGTTGGCAAACAAACGCTCGGTGGAAGGGTTTTCATGGAACTGCGTAACATTCGGCTGAGATCGTCCATACCGATTCACGGTATACGTCATATTATATTTTGTCTATAGTATTCAGTCTATTCAGCCTCTGGACTGCCTGTCTGGATCCTATTCACTATTAGCATTATAGCATAATATAGCATTGCAATTGCAGCCACCACGCACGGAAACCAATTCAGTAGTGTCAGTATTCACTATGAAATATATGTACACCAGTTCTTCTCTGGTACTTCCCTAAGCTAAAGGCGCATGAAAACTCTTTTCCAGCAGCAGTTGAGCAGCTCCAGACCAGAACTGAACCCTCGTATAATTTTGTCCGGAGAATATTCCTAAACTGAAACTCAAGTCCTTTGAATAAATGAAGGGTGGATATTTATGTGTGCCGTCTACTGGAACGTAATTTGGTGCGTAATGATATCAGAACAATTAATTGATTAACAAAGACAAGTAGAGCCAGCAGCGCCGTGCGCGCGCCGGTAGCACTGATTTTAATGAGGCTGCCAACGAGCCGAGGTATGAGACAATTGAGACACGAGACTAGATACAAAAACATAACTACATACTTAAGTAGTGGAGGTGCGAGCGAACCGGTTTTTTCGTGTTCTAGTTCGGCTCGGGTTCGGTACGTCTATGAAAATAATGTTCGGGTTCGATTCGGTCAGAAAAAAATTCTTGTTCGGGTCGGTTCGAGATAGTATGGTGACAAAATGGTTAGTATTGTCATATTATGATGCCTGATGACTCATGTATACATATTACTCAGAATGTGATAAAATTTATTATAAAACTACATATTAGAGGTGCGACCGAACAGGTTTTTAGTGTTCGTGTTCGGTTCGGCAAATTTCATTTTCGGTACATCTATGAAAATAATGTTCGTGTTCGGTTCGGCAAATTTCATATTCGGTTCGGGTTTGGTACACCTATGAAAATAATGTTCGTATTCGGTTCGGCCCTAAAAATTGTCCTGTTCACTACGGCATGAAAATAGGAAGTTCGATTTTGAATGACTGTTGTGTCCACATATTGCTCAGAATATGATAAAGTTGACAATTAAGGTTCTGTTCGGCTTTGGTTCGGCAAAATGTTTGTTCGGGTCGGTTCGGGTTCTTGCTCAAAAATATTGTTCGGTATAGTGGCCGAACAGCAGTGCCGTAACGATGGGGAGGGGAGGTGAGGAACGTCCTCACGGCCGGGACATAAACGGCCGGGATTGCCAGGATGCCCGGCATGAAATTGCAATAATAGTCGCAGTGATCCAAGGTTGTATTGAGAGGGAGGGCAAAGGCAACAACTGCACACACCGAAATCCCAAAAAAAAAGGCTACTTAACCAAAAAAGGACAAAATTTTTAGCGCTATGAACGAATTTTACATATTTTAGATTGATATCTGCCTAAAATAGCTCAAATTTTTCGCGCTGCGCGCGATAACAGACGTATTTTCGGTATTTTGTCTGTAGGGGTTCTTCAATACCGACAGCCGCTCTTAGTTCCTCACGGCCGGGACAGGCTTGTTACGGCACTGCCGAACAGGCCGAACCGAACACCGAACATGTTCGGTTCGGTCGCACCTATACTACATTACATACCAGGGTTGGGCAAATGCCAGCAAAAGTAGAAAATACCATACCAACCGGTAAATAGTGGTAAATACCGGCATTTACTGGCAAGTGGCATTTTATTCTATTCCCGGTATAAAATTCAATTATACGATCTAATAGTGAAAAATCATATAATTTTTTGAAATAGTTAACACAATTAAAGGTCGTTTCAATCGATTTTTTGTGTATTTCACTACGGTTCAGCAGGGATGGAATTCTCAAAATTTCCCTTGCAACCTGGTTGCAAGACATTTTCCATCCCCCCTTAAACGTTGTCCCCAATTATTTTCCGGACGTCACAGAAGAGGGGTGGGGGTTTGTTTCAAAACGGGGTTAATAATTATGTCAGACTAATGACAAGTTGTGTGTTAATAAATCATTAAGTTACTTTAATTTATAAAATGACTTCAAAATATTCATTATGAAATACTTACGGGTATAGGTATGCTAAAAATTCAAATTATGAGCAGCAATAAATTTTAATGAATGGAATAATAAACATTATAGACGTATATATTATGTATACGTATTAGAGCTGGGAACGGGCCGGTTTTTTGAAACCCGGTCCGTTCCCAGCTCTAATACGTATCTATTATTGCTCAATTGGGGTTTTTTCTGTCTTAGTATGTTTCGCGGTCAATACAATTGTTTGTGTGCTACATGACACTTGCAAATTGATGTATAATGTATAATATAGTTAAGTGTATCATTGGAAATATTAATTATTTTGCTGACCGAGTAAATTCTTTTCTCTGACATTGACTGGCAAATGCAGCAGTTCTCTTATTGATTATGGTATTATGCAACCCAAATGATGCAACAATACAATATTTTATAACTCAAATTTGTATTAGATTTGGATTTAAATATGTATAAAATATACATCTTAATTAAAATGGCCGGTTAATTAAACAGCATAGATGTATAGTCCTTTATTCCTAACGGGAATGTCTAATTTCATTTACCCAAAAATTTCCCGGCCTCCTAAGGGGGAAGAAATTTCCATATTACCTCATTTCCCCGAAAAAATTCTAAGTTCCCCAAAAAATCTGATTTCCCCCAAAAATTCTGATTTCCCCAAAAAAAATTAATTTCCCCAAAACAATTCTGATTGCTCCAAAAAATTCTGATTTCCCCAAACAAATTGTTGTGATGTTCCGATAATTGAAAAATAAACGAATCACTAGTATAATTACACATAATAAAAATGAAAGACTCCTTACATAATGTCACTGGGGTATTAACACTGCGTGTCAGTTATTGAAACCAAT
>JAQFYB010004096.1:0-17254 GCA_034694085.1 Pogonognathellus longicornis | reverse complement strand
ATTGTAAAGTTGAGACTAGCATTACGTAAATTGTAAAGTTGAGACTAGCATTACGTAAATTGTAAAGTTGAGACTAGCATTACGTAAATTGTAAAGTTGAGACTAGAATGGAAATGTAAGGTGGAGACTACAATTGAATTGTAACGTTGAGAATGTAGAATTGAATTCCAATGTTGAGACAAAAATTAATTGTAATTTTGAGACTACAATTGAATTGTAAGATTGAAATTATAAATTTAAATTGCTTTGCGACTGACATTTTAAATTGACCTGAGACTGCAATTTTAAGTTGACTTGATACTGGAAGTGTAGAGATGTTTACATTGCGACTTGAATGAAGTTTGTTTCTGTATGTGAAAACTTGAATTTTCGCAGGGGTGTATGCAGGTTACACATCTGCGATGGTCTAGAGCAAAAACTTGGTCATATATATTACACTTTTCGGGGCAGCGCAAAAAATTGAGGAAATTTTTTACCGAAATTCAATATACAATTCAACAAATTCAAGCTAAGCGATTGAAAATAGAGCAGATTGGAGCCGAGGCCTACATAAAATGCATTAAATTTTCTCAAAATTTGGAAAACTCAACATAAAATATATCTTTGCGTGTATCGCGAAAATTTTCACGATTTTTTTCCATTTTTAGGGCATAATAACTTTGTTTGGAAGAGACCTTATTTTATTTAGTGTAGAGTACAAAATTCTGGGGGGCTTCAACCCCTAAGCTCCTCTCCTCTAAATGCGCCACTGATTGGACGAATACGTGGCTTTTGAATTTTCTGACTTTTGAAAATAATCAAAATGAGACTAGCACGACCACTGCTTTTCGATTTCCCTAAGGGTCAAATCCTAGGCAGCAATCAATTATGTAATATTACATAATAATCAAGCAACATTTAAAAACAATAAAGAGCAACAATAGAGAATATGTTTGGATTTTTGGCTTACTGGCTTTAGTAAGTAGACATTTGAAACCAAAATAAAGAAAAGATGATTTCATTTTAGGAAATCTTTAGAGAAAAACTCTCTTTATCGGATCTGACTAACAATGAGTGTTAGTAATTACTATAGTACCCATAGACAATCTGATTTGTACTACTACTACAAAATTATTTTGCATACAATCTTTATAACTGTCCTAGGTAAAATTCAACAAATATGTTTTAAACCAAAAGGACAACAAACATTTATTAAGGAGCTTATATTTTCAGTTATAATAATTGCTCATTTATTTCGTTATTTAACTGAAGGACCTTCGTAAAACCATGTTATTTTGATTGTATAGAATCTATTTATTATTTAATACTAATAAACTCACTCAAGTATATAACAATAAGTGTTTGCGATAAAAACAATTAATTAAAATTCACAAGTGGAATACATTGTTGTAATAAAAGCGTATTCTTCCAATTAATAAAACAGAGGCAGAAAATATGCAAAATACTTAAAATTAATCACTCACATATTTTGCACTACATACATATCTTACAAAACGACATCAAGAAAATGATTTGCCAACAAAATTACGAACAAAATTACGAACAATTACGAACAAATCATTACATAAAAATTAATTGAACGTTTCACAAAATCGACAGTCTAGGATTAATACGGATTATGGCGGAACATTGGCATCAAATTTGGTGGAAAAGCGCCATGACCCAAACTTAAAAGGTGTTGCTCCATGGCAAAACTGGCATTTGCTTGATGTTGATCCTGAACAGTCGAATGCATATTTTCTAACACGGGCATGGAAAAATCGCTGACTGGATTAACCCACGACGAGGGCGCTAATTTTTGAGGTGAAGAATAATCAACAGGAACAGGATTTGGTGCCGTACCATTTGGAACATATTTTTCTGCATTTTCCACCGTATTTCCCCACAAACCAGGTTTTTCTTCAATTTCCTTATCGGAATCGGAGTGATCCTCACGTATGTGTTTCTTCATCGAGGAAGTCGAATTAAAGGTTTCATCACAATAATCGCACTCAAAACCTCCTCCCCATTTTTTGGCTTTAGACTTTCTTGCCAATCTTACTCTTGCTTTTGGTGTTTCCTTTTCTTCGACATTCGACATTTGATCAGTCACAGTTTTCTCATTTTTTGAATTATTTCCTTTTGTTTTGTCATGTCCCTTTTCATGGCATTTCATATCGTACTCGCAAACGAAGTTTTTTCCGCAAACACAACATTGAAAAGGTTTTTCTCCAGTGTGACGTCTTTGATGTACTATGAAATCGCGTGTGTGATAATAGCCTTTGCCACAAATTTTGCAAATGTGTCTTTTTATTTTAAGATGTACTTGACGTTTGTGGTGGATGAGACTTGAGGGTTGTTTGTATGATATCCCGCAATCTTCACACGTGTAACTTCTTTCCTCCTTATGGATTATAATGTGTTGGTCATAATAAGACTTTTGGCCAAAGCTTTTTCCACAATCGTTGCATTTGTAAATACCATCGGCTGCAAAAAAGTAAAATATTGTATTATAAAAAAATTTAAATTACACCTATAAAATATCAATTACACATAACATATAAACTAATAAAAATATAATTATAAAAATAAACAAAAAACAGTTAATAGAAATATACAGTTTTGAATTTACAAGTCATGAATACTGAATGAAAGTGACTAATATTCAACCAAATATTGCAAATAGCCTTTCGGAATATTAACTAAACAGCCTCGTGCATCAGGTAGATACATTATTAAATCTATTTTGGAATGAAATATTTTAAATTTTCGCCAAATACAAAAAGTTGAAAACAAAAACACTTACTTTGATGAATCCTAAGAATGTGTCCCATCAAGCAACTCAATTGTTTTTTGGTGAACACTTTTGGGCAGCTCCCGCATCCTAACTTTCCATCTTCTTTCTCAATCATTTCAACTCCGGCAAAAACTTTTCGTCCATCCTCAGTAATAATAGTTTCATTCATCTTTTTCAATCTTGGAGTTCGTTTTTTATAAATATGCTGCTTTTCGATGTGGACAACGAGATTGTACGTATTAGGGAATTCCCTTGTACAAGCTGCACCGTTATTGCGGCGATATCCACATTTGTAGCTGTCTGTTTCCTCAACTTTTTTGCATAGAATTCCGTTGAAAACAAAACCTTCTGCCGTTAAATAAGATTCCTTCAGATTGCTTTTATTCTTTGGTTTTCCAGCCTGTTTCGATTTCACAGTGGATCTTTTTGTGTTTTTGTTAGTCTTCTTTGCTCTTTTTGGGGTTTTATCTTTGATATCGTCATATTTTCGAAGCCAATCTTTTTTCTCTAGAACTGCATTGTCATTTTCGACTCCCATATCTTCAATTTCTACACTCGAATCTTCATTTCCTTCAATAGCTTCATCTTCGATTGCAGAAACAATATTTTTACTTTCTCCTGCAGCTGTTTCCTCACAACTTTGACTATTTTTAGGTTTTTCTTCTGTTGGCACATTCAGCCTTTCCTCTGCGTGTTTTTTCCTAATGTGTCTCTTAATGACGATCATGGTGGGAAAACTTTTCCAACAAGCGTTGCAAATGAGTTGACCTTCTTTAGCAGTAATATCAACTCCATCGAAATTTCTTTTTTCAAGGCCATCGTCGATTTTCTTAAAAAATCTGAGTTGTCTGGCAGCTGAGTCATGATACTCGTAAATATGATATTTTATAGCTTCTTCACTGATACTATGCTTTTTACATTTTCCACACTCCCAGCTTCCGTCTTCAATCTTGGATATTTGGATTCCTACAAAAAAATATCTTCCGTCTTCCATTGCCACAACTGTGTTTCTCACCTTAATTATATTTTCGCTGTTCTCATCGACATGAGTAGCTCGGATGTGTGCTACAAGGAGAAATGGGGTTGAAAACTCATTTTCCCCAATCTTATCACCGCATTCAGGGTATCCACATTTAAACCCCCGGCCGTCGTCCAATTTCTCACAAAAAACGCCATTGTGAATAAATCCATCTTTCGTGAAATATGCTCTTTCATTTTTCGACACATCGGATTCTGCATTATTACTTTCCTCATCTTCATTTTTGTCATCATTCTGTTCTCGCGAATCACAATGCTGACTTCGAATATGATTTTTAGCGTCTAATTGTTCCTTAAACGTTTCCCAGCAAGATCCACAAGCAACGTTACCGTCTTTCATGTCGGCTAATTCCACTCCATAATAAATCAAGTCATGCCCAGGACCTTTTTCTTCTTTAGTTCTGCCTTTGGGAGAAAGTCCTAGCTCTTTTCTTTTTTGTTGCCATCTTTTCATTGCTTGTGTCCTAGATTCAGAGTACTTTTTTGGATTTGGTTTTTTTCTATGTTTCCAATGAGCCATTTCAATATGCCTGCACACGGAGCGCAAAGTTTCAAATAGTCGTGAACATTTGCCACATTTCACCTGACCATCTTTCATTTCGAAGATTTCAACCTCACAGTAAAACATTTTCCCATCACTCGTTCGAATAACTGTGTTTTTATATATTTGCCGACTGTGATTTGGGTTGAATTGCGGGGTTTTCAGTTTGGCAGTCTGTGATAGTAAAGTGTCGACTATCCTGGATTCCTCTGTGAGATGGATAGCATGTAAATGTTCAATAAGCTTGGAGTCGGCCAGAAATTCTACATTGCAAATTGGACTACTGGGAGTTTCACGAAAGCCACATCTGTAGCCTTTGATGCCTCCTTTTAATTTTTTGCAGAAAATTCCTTTGTACACTAGACCTAAGTCGGTGTGATACAAATCACCCATTTCTGGCTGTGGTGGTATTGGTGTATCTACTTCAGAAGGAGAATTATCGTCATCGTTTCCGTCACTTTCTACATATTCATTTTCTTCGCACTTTACTGGAGCGGTCGTCGTTGTGTTCAGTTCCGGGTGATTCCTTAGGATGTGTTGCTGGATATAATGCAAAGTATTAAAACTCTTCCAACAATTTCCACAAGCAAACTGATCTTCGTGATGATTGACAAGTTCCACACCCATGTACATTCGGTTACCATTTGCAGATTTCGGAAGTTTGGACAAAAATTTTTCTCTGTAAACAGGATCATGGTAGGCTAAAATGTGTCTCATTAAATTCCTGTTGGAATTTGAATATTTCTTGCACTTTCCACACTGGATTTTGGTTTTTCCTATCTTTTCATCACTTCCAATCCTACACCCCAACATTTCAACATCCCCGAAAAATGTTCTTCCATTTGTCTCAACGATGTTTGATCCGGATAACATGAACTTGATAGTATGGCCTTGCTTTTTCCTTATTCTGTAAAGTCGGTTTCTCACAGTCGTTCTTTCCATTTCAGAGGCTTCTTTATCTTTTGCAGATGCCTTACAGTTTCCCATTTTCATATGCATTTGTTCAATGTGCCGTCTAATTGACCTTTCCGAAGGGAATCTCCTATTACAACTTCCACACTCCATTTCGTCATCCACCATTTTCATTTCTATGTCATAGTAGAACAGTCTTTTGTTTTTGACTTCAACCACAGCTAATGCTGGTGACTTCTTTTCTTGTTTAGCGGCAAGCGTTTTTCGTCTTGGCCCACTGTCCAAACATTAATTGTACATAATTATTAACTTCTTTCGATAACTTTCAATTAGAAAGTGAGTAATTTTAAATTTTATGTCTTGTATTACTAGTATTTCGCAGACGAGTATTAATAACCCTAATAAGAATTAGTAGTGAAAGATTTTTTAATAAAATAAACGGATGATTCCCTAAAATATTATCTCTAATTATCTTTAAGTCAAATAATTGAATAATTCAATTACCTAAAAGTCGAATTACTTTTACGGTGTCCATGCGTAGTATTCGTAAGTTTTTCAGCATTGTTTGAACGATGTAACTTGATTACTAGTTTCCGCTTGTCCATTCCATGGAGCTTCATAATTGCTAATATCGAATCTGACAGTTTAGCAGGCGGTGAAAAAATTTCAGATTTTGGCGTTTTCCGGTATCCTGCATCGTCTTCACTTGAATATGTTTCACAATTAGATTGTACTGAAGGAATGCCGCATTCAACAAAGTCGTCATGATAAGAGTCATCATCAATCGAGGTTATCGAAGCCTCAGATTTAATAACATTCAGACCAATGCTATTAAAATTTTCAGACGAGGCTTTACTCGAATCTATAATGTCAAACAAAATTAAGTTGTAAGGAATACACATTAGCAGAAATGGACACCAAACGATTTAATTATTAATAATAGAAAGTTGATTTTGCTATTAATTAATGTTTTCGGAAAAGCAGCATGCAGGCGGACGTAGTTAAATATTTACTAGCTATTCCTTCCCTCGTTCTCTCAATTAAAACCGGTCCTGAAGAACATAAAGTCGCCACAAAAAAAGGTTCTTAAATCAACGGTTTCTAGTTCACCCTCCCCCCCCCCTCTCACGAGCCAGTAGTATCTGAAAACAATTATTGTTGATTGTAATAAAATCAAGTTACCCGAAACGACTAAATGTCTGTAATGAGAGATTTTCTCTTGTAAAGTTGCAGAGATATTCCTCCTATTTCCTCCTGTTCCCTCATTTTTGTCGTAATAAGATTTGAAAATTGATGTTTTGAAATCTGTAACTACGAAATTAATTTCTTTAGTAAGCGTTTCAATTTGCTCATGTAAAGTCAAGATTTTATGAGCCAGTAGTGAACATGAAGAACAAAATGGTAATGGTTCGGTGTTCAAGTCAAATTTTAAGTCAAGAGAAATTTTGTCAAGTTCCACATTCAAATATTTTGCACAGGATTGAAAAATTTTGATGTTCAAGTCCACAACTTTTGAATGACTGCTGTTATCAGCATCAAAATTTCCCGAAAACACGGAATCACAAACTACACAACCACAAAGCAAGTGCTCCATTTTTAAATTAACGGTTTAGTAGGAAGAATCGACATTTATAATACATATAATACGATTAAAATTGATTATAATATTTTAACAATTATTTTTTTTCCTTTTTAGTAAGTGAGAATGTGTATCCGGGAATAACAATTTGTAATTTTCGTACGAGATTTTGTTTTTGTCTGAATTGTTTCAACTGACGCTAGATCGCCCTGGAGCAGTCAAATGTAAACTTTGACAACCTTAAAAAGTGGATTTGAGTATGACACTAGACTTTCTCACATAAATAGAACATTTGAGAGTGAGACTAGACTTTCTCACATAAATAGAACATTTGAGAGTGAGACAGACTTTCTAACATACATAGAACCATCCACTTGCTATGATAGAACATTTATTTGAGAATGAGACTAGACTTTCTAACATAATATATAGACCATTTGGTTGAGAATGAGACTTGACTTTCTGAATACATAGAATATTTGTGAGACTTGGGTTGGCTTTCTGACTTTCTGAATAGAACATTTCAGAGTGAGACTTTATTAGAGTAGGTATTTGAGAATGAGGGAGAATGAGAGTTGAATTGAGAATTTTGCAAACGAGATTACCTATGATTTTAGCGCATGTAGCTTCTCGCCCTAATTGAAGAGTGACTTACCGTATTTCCTCTAATTTTAGCCCCGGGGTATAATTTGCAAAATGGATGTCAAGGAGGGGGCTATAAACAGAGGAGGGCTATTATTAATGAAATAACAAAATTTATCTTTTCGATTTAATTTAATTTCGCGGGTTTAAGTCGCGTTTTATCCACTTTGGCTGTATTACAGTTAACTGAGACATTTCATTCGGGGGGGGGGGGCTGCCATTAGAAGAGTGGGCTAAAATTAGAGGAAATACGGTATGTGAGTCCCCGCACTAATATGAAAGTAGCGTATGTGACTATCTGGACTATTGTAGTTTTGGCACGCATACAGTCGCATACGCTAAAATCATATTAGAGCAAGGTGATACATAAGCTAAAATCGTAGGTAGGCGACGTACTTAGTTAATTAAGTTACACCAGAATTAGCTTTACTCTTTGCAGTGTTATATAATACCATCAGTAGCCAATTTCCGATTTGTTGACTGACACAGGACGACACACACGACGATGAGTTGACGTTTACAAATCGCAAAGTGTCTATTGGCATGGCTGCTTACTTATGCCGGGTTTTAGTACCCGCCAGGACTGTCTAATATTATCACATGAAATGTTAATGTCAGCATTAAAACAGGTCGTGAATGCAGTTTTCAATGTCATTGTTTTATTTATTAGCTATCAATATCAATAAAATTACTGATAATTTATCAGTGATAAATGAGTAATGTGTATATCTGTAGGTACAATTAAATTTGTATTGAGCAATATTTGGTGGTCACAGAATAAATATAAATATAATAAGCCGTTTTTGCACGCAGCCTTCATAAGAGCATTTCAATGTGCTTTCGAAATTTACGTGCGTTCAAATATATTAACGATTTTTGTTTTTCTCTTACTGTGAATAAAATAAAATACTTCTTATCTCGAGATAATAACATCAATACGACCCTAAAAGTGAATATACTGTGAAAGACAATAATGTGTTTATATCACGCATTAGGTCGAGAAAGAAAAATTGATCGTGTATACAGTACTTAATTATTTTTATAGCTTATTCCTTTTGTCATCAATTTCAAATACATAATTTGTTGTATCTTTTAGTGTAATGTCTCTGCCAGGCAACCGAAGGTTTTGGCGTCATGCAGTTGCAGTACTGTTGCCATGCAAGATTCCAGTGTAAAGCATTGGATCGATGCCGCACATAAATGTATTCCCACCTAAATAAATTATTTAAATGTACGAATTAAATTACATATTTGATATAGCCTATTTGGTAGCTATCGTGTATCAATTCCTACTGAAATAACTACTTGGTTAAAGTTTTCACATTTTTGACACAGTTAAAGAAATAAAAACGGTATTTACCATTGTGACGAAGGACGAATCGGGTTACCGCCGTTTCAATTCCTTTGAACCAGTGATTACAAAAATTGCAGGGGAATGGGTATCCATTTATGTGACTCAAGAAATGACTGGTTGCGGCTTTTGCTGTCCGAAACTCCCGCCCACATAAATAGCACAGTATATACGGGAATTCCTTGGCTCCGTTACCAGACTCGCGTTCACGTAAATTATCCCCGCGATGATATGATTTCTGATGCTCGGATTTCGCTGCAAAATTGTCAAACACTATTCCACAAGGTTTGCATCTTAATGCAGCTGGGTGAGCTGCAATCAAAGAATTGATGGGCTAATTTTAAATCTCATGTATAATCAGGAAAGATCATGAATTATATTTATTTCATAGAAGTGAATTGGAAATCTCACTGGTGATTGTTTATTTGTTCATTTTGTAGTTTGTAACTTATGACGATGTAAAAATATCTCAAAACTATTTATTAATAAAAAGACTGCAAGGCCTCAAATTCTTTAATAACATTTGAGAGCTTTGTTCCTGAGTTATTGACTTGACAATAAAAAATGGATCATTATTCCGCTTGAAACATGAATTAATCATGAGCTGTGGTAACTATCTATTAGCAATGGGTGAATACTCTACTTAAAACATAAATTAATCATAAGCTGTGGAAACTACCTATTAGCAAATGTATCTAAACTTTTTATGACTTGTTATTTGCATGCATTCAAAAAGTTTTAGTGTCTTTATTTAGTTTTCTGTATAGGTCGATTAAAATGTCTAACAATGAAACTATAATATAAGTATACCATCATGATGTTCCAAATGTTGCCTGTAGCTCTCCTTCGTGAAATCTTGTCGACACAAATAGCAGTGAACGCGTTTTGTCACTCCTTGGCAATAAAGGTGTGCTTTGATCTCATCTTCCGATTTAAGTGTTGTGTAGCACATCTTGCACATATAAATGCGATTTCCATCTGTGAAGACCAATAAAATGTCGTTATATAGGTTCAATTTATTTCGTAAATCCATTTAAAAAATAAAATTTTAATGATATAATTTATATATTTCATTAAAATATAATTTCAATGAAAATGAACGGTGAAAAAATTTAGAAAAAATTTAAAAATTACCCTCAGTATAATAACGCTTCGAGAGTTCATTTTTGAAAGATTAAAACAATTTTGAATACTATAATTCTTTAGATAAGAAAATTTAAAACATTTACCATTAAAAGGAAAACGGATATAATAAGATTTACTTACTTTCCAACGCTGTGATATGGCTATACTTTTCCAGAAGTGATGAAAACTGACTGGGTGATTTTTGCCAGCTTGAATATTTTGAGTTTTTATCTGTTGTTTCTGCATTAAGAAAATCTTTGTTTGTATTTATTGCGTTATTAGCATGTTTTGCTTGAATTTGAGACAGGTCAACCACTTGTTCAGCTATCGGGCGATCTTGATCCGATACCCCACTGTGTAATTTATTGGTAATCTGTTGTATTTCGACGCAATGATTTTTGGGTAGAATGAGATGTTCACTCCAGGGTCGATAAATGTGTCCTCTTTTCTTCGGAGGTAATTGCACCGTGTCAATTGGAAACGATGAGCTGTTTCTTTTTATGACACGACATTCCTCTTCTTCGGTTGCAATGCAGCTTACAGCATTTAAATAATTGATTGACTTTTGTGCGACTTCTTTTCTTTCTCCTGTTGATTTGTCCTCCCTAATTTGCAGTACTGGTATTGGGATGTTATTTTCTTCTTGCTCTTTTTCTACCTCACAATCAGTTTCCATGGTCTTAGAATCATTTTTGAGACTTTGCTCTTCATCACAATGAATTTCCACATTTGGGTAATAAACGTGCAACGAATTCTCATCAAAATTATCCATTTTGTCTTCGTTTTCATTTTCTTTGACTTGATTAACAGTTATTTCTTCTTGAGTTGCCTTTTGCACATTTCTCCAGATATCATCAAAACCCGTGGGGATGATCAGTTCTGGGTGGCCTGCTTTGAGCAGTATCCCATTTTCAATCTCCCGCGTACGTTTGAATATTTCATGATTGATTCTGTCGCTGATTTGATACAATTTGTGCGTGAGACCTTTTGTACAGCAATCAAATGGACATCCATTGTCGTATAAAACTTCTATTTCATCGTCGTCAACATTTTCAACTTTTGTTTTCTGACATTCTTCAGGTTCTTCGGCGATGTGCAATTTCCCGTCATCTGAATCGTCGTCACTTGCATCTTCTAATTGCTTCAATAATTCTGAATCTCCTTTACTGGCAGCTTCCTTCGTTTCTTCTCCTTCGGTATGGCTCTCTCCATGTATTTCCGCCATATCCCTCTCCAACTGAGATTTTTCAATAACATCCTCAGTTTTTTCCTCAATGTCTTTCACTTGATCGATTTCGTCAGAACTAATAGTTTGACCGCCGTCCTTGTTTTCCGCAACTACTGATGTGTTCTGCATGTTTCGTTGAGTTTCGTCAAAATCTAACAACAAGTGACGAAGACGAGAAGAATCAACGTACCATTTATTCTGTTCTCCTAGTAGACTATCTGTCATAATTTTCACCTTATTTTTAAACAAGATGATATGAAATATATGGATTTAAATTATTAATAAAATATTAATATTCCCTAATAAAACTTTTGTATTAGGTAAGCGCGTACTAAATTTTTAATTATAGTACTATTATATTTTATAGATTTAGAATTCTTGAGTTTTATATTTTTGTATGAGTTTGCCCCAAAAATTCGAACTGCAAATATTTAGTGTAGTATACAGTATACAGGGATTTTACGGATTATTGATTTACTAGGTATGGTATGAATTTGTGGTCGGAGCTTTAGAACTTACCTGTTTACTTGTCGAGAAGTTGGATTTGGACTGTCATTCTTTTTGTTGGTTTAAAAGACTGTAGCTCTGCAAATAATACTTGACATGCAATGAATAATGAATTTGAATGTAACATAAAGTTGTCCCTATCATCAATTGACTTTAAAATGCCTTTCATACATATTATGTTTTAGCTATATATTACTGCTATAAACCTACATAGGCCACACAATTATTTTAAATTCTGCACATGGCTAACCTACCTAAGGAAATAGAAGTAGAGCAAGTTCGTAGTTTTCAGTTTCAGCTTACGTGGATCTTTGAATAATTTATTTTAGCCGGAAGGTTGTTCGAGGACGATCGTTGCTTTCTTTAATCAATATTAATATGTCGCCACTTTAAGCTTTCCCAGCACTCATCACGCACAGGTCACATATATAATCTTTGTAAATTATTTAACTGTTGCTAAATATTTCCTTCTTTGTTCCTTCCTTAATAATACTCTGGCAGTTTTGCAAATTGTTTACGTTGTACGCAGTAAACATATTAAAAATTGAAGTGTGTTATATTTTATTATGCTATATCAACCTGCTCTCTACATTTTACTACAATTATGATGACTTATATAACTTAACATTTTAAAAACTATAAAAAAGAATCCTCAATTTCATCCTGTCCTATTAAGTTGCTACAACATGGAACGTTATTATATTTCATGATAGTCCAAGTCAGGTTAATATAGTTTTGGCAAAAGGCAATTTAAGTACTAATAATATTATGTGTAGTTAACCCAAAAATTATCTGCCAGAACATTTTGTAATAAAATTCAGAACCTTGCATGGTATTGTTTTATTACCCGTGAGAGATATAATAATATTCTTTCAAAAATCGTTTCAAAATAACCTGCTGAATTACTCAGCTGGATTAGTAGGTACTTATTTACTTTATATGGTTGCATGTAAAGTATTTCAATAAGTTACACAAAGACTATTGCAATATGTGACGTTTTGCCGAATATTTAAAAGATATATGCGTATAATTACAAGTAAGCTAAAGTAGTAAACAAACTAATTGTTGTAACTGTACAAAAACAAAATTACAATATGTACGATACAGTACGTAGAACAAGCATATAGGCTAAATAGTGTTAAAATAATGTGATACTACAGTACGTGGCCCCATTGTGGTTGCTATAATTGTGGCCAATAACATACACACGAAACATTATTTTTATAAACTAACCTCTTCTATTTCGCTACTTATTTATATTCATTTTTGTAGGAGTTTTCAAAGTTGTCCGAAGTTAAATAGGTTTAAACTAAACGACGTTGTAATGTCATGCAAATGTAGCAATTATAAACTTGACCTTTTTCCAACAACCTAGATCACATCTGCGAAGTTTGAACAAATTGTGTGAATTCGAATTGAGTTATCGCTTGGATAGATGGACAGACAGAGGGACAAATCATTTCTATAAAGTAGCTTCCGATACTTACCGACTGGTTACAGATTTAATCAAAACTTCGAAGTGAGAAATGATTTGCATGATTTTAACTCAAACAACCCAATTTAAACTTTAAATCATATGCTTGAATTTGCATTCATCAACTAACAAAATGTTTTTTTTTTGAAAATTAGCATCAACAAGAACAATAATTTGTATTTTTAGCTTAATACAATTGATAAATTCAAATACGCTATCAATTTTGATGTATATTCTGATACTCCAACAGTGAATAGAGTATTTACATTCTGATTTTATAATAATGGTTTCAAATGATTCAAAATTAAAGCACAAAACATCTCCTGTGCTGCACAAACAGTAATTAAACTACAACTTGTTGGTTAATAAATGACCTCTGCTCTATGCAAACTTCAACAGTGGCAAGTACAATAGAAAGTCTTCTATCTAAGGCAGTGAGATGATCTGCAGTCAGGATTGGATACAAAGGATCGAACATTGTGATGTAATCCATAGACTTTCCAAGGGTTCCGTGAAATTCCTTTAACACTGTAAGCAGAGACTGTCTGATTCTAAATAAAAATACATTCGCTATTTACATTAAATTAATGATTGGTTCATTCGCAAAAGTATTACAGAATAATAAAGAATGTGTTAAATAGTTTTTAATGTAAATATAATTTATAATGCATTAATATTTGTTAAATCTTATGGAATTACTACACACTTACATGCAGCATTGGTATAATGGAGCCAGTAGATCAACGTAGTCTTCGTAAGCATTGCCGAAGCTACAATAAATAGTTTCAATTATATAACTCATATGACATAATTGCAAATGCAATCCAACTAATATATATTGAGTTGAGACACTTGCCTTTTTGCGTTATCGATGAGTAGAATACTTTTTGAGTGACTATCAGGATCTGGAATTTCAGTTTCAGAATAGAATTCAAAATCATGTCGATCGCCATTGCCAATCAAAAAGTCGAATATCGTTACAGCTATCATGTCCAAAATAATCTAGTCAAGAAAATGTTAACTAATATTATCATTAAATAATGTCAATACAATATACAATAAATACTGTCGCTACGGTTGGCAGACATGTATTAGGTATAAGTTACAGGCATAGATAGATAAAGGCTATTTAGATATGTCATAGACATAAAAAGTAACACACTTCTTTCGCCTGTAGAGGATAGATAGGAAATTACGGTATAGCATGAAAAATGAAGTAAACACTGCGACCCCAGACCGGAATCTAATGCGCCACAAATTTAAAATATTTTCTATAGTATATTCATTACTGAACTTACAAAATTTACAGAATCAGTCACTTACACTAATCAGTCACTTACACCAATCAGTCACAGTGGAAAAGAAGCGGCATGAATCCGGTTATTTAAATATTACCATAGTTCTGTCGCAGCTTGATTTTCATTTCACTTCTAGAGGAAGTACGATATTATAGTGTGTTGGTAATTCTATGAGATATGTCAATATACGACAGGCCTTAATTTATGTGATATAGGTTCCAATAAAATGAAATAACTAAATTGAGCATACCTAATTAAAATCAATTGTCCCAAATTGTCAATGTGTACACGTTTTTATGCAATGTACTAATTATTCTGTTCAAATCCTTATGCTTTGTCATCCTATACTATGTAGGAGGTCACAGGTCATAAACCAATATACCTATTTTGTAGAGAATCGTTTTGCGCATTTAATGATCAATGACACAATGTAGTTACTCAACATTACGTGCGCTTAAAGCTCTTTGGCACAACTATTTTCAATGTCATGCAGCTTATTATATATGAATACGGGATTGACGCACGTATATTAAATCGAACAAATCTTATCCACGGACAAAACAAAGTCTTTTGAGGGCATAGTATATAATTTATAGTGAGTATTTGTATTCGTAATACAGGGTGTCCCTTTCATTGCTTACGCTATTTAATACATGGGTAGTCTTTGGACTACTCATGTATTAACCTTTCTTCGCTCTGTTTTGCCTGATGAAATTTGAAATTCGTTATGCTAGTTTCCCAAGCAGTAAGGCATATATTTATTATATTAAACTATTTTCAATGTCGTGCAGTTTAGCATGAATACGAGACTGACGCACTTATATCTTGAACAAATCCAAGTACAAAACAAAGTCTTTTGAGGGCATAGTATAAAAAAAATAGTGGCTATTTGTATAATATCCGTCGTAATAGTAGAGTACTGTAGTATTGTGAGAAAAAATATCAAATAATAATAATAATAATTGCATGTATGCATTGCATGTATTGCAAGCAGTTCATGTATCAGTATCACCTGCTGTTTCTTCCATGATTTTTCATTCTTTAAAACTACCTCAGCAACCCTATGACAGTATTTCATGCTAGTTTCCCAAGAAGCTGGTTCGCCTTCGTCCAATGTTCGCAAATGTGACCAAGGGTTTTTCACTGCCTTTATGTTATGGTTCATAAATAGAACTAGGGCCCCCTCAATTTCATCTTTGTTCGTACACAAAGAGAAGCTTTTCCTACAATAACAAGGACATTTTCCGTAAAAGCACAGAAAATCTACAAAACAAAAATAAAATTAGAATAAGGTTGAAAAATAGAAAATCCATGTAAAAAATCCACTTCTTTTAAATCTGGACACCTGATTCGTTGTAGTAAAATGTATTTTTAAGATCCAAGTCAGCTACAGGTAAAATTTCATTGGCTAAGCTGACTTTTCTGCCCACTGTGATAGGAGCACTGTTATAACCAAGTAGAAGACTTAAATAAAAAGAGGCAATTTCTCCAACATGTCTGTCATTTCCGTTGTACACGGCGCCTTGTATCAAAATATCGCGCCCATACCAACTGGGTTTAAAAAGTGCCATCTGGCCGCCATCTAGTGTAAGTTCCAGTTTCAAGGTACACCCTAGGGCACTTGTTTTTGCTTTATGAATTTTTGCTGTATTAGCCATTCTGAGAATTTCTCCCATATTTTGTATCGTTGGCCAAGAGGCAGCGAGAGTTTTCAAAGATGCCTCAGATGGTTCTGACAAGTTCTTCAAAGAATATTCCAAAGAATTTGTTAGCTTGTGATTCCACTGAAGATTGAAAGACTTGGATTTACTTTTTACTTCATTTTCAAGAAATTTATTCATAATTTTTTTAAACAAGTCGACCATTTCTGTAGTAAGTAGCCAAATAGGGACGCTCAATGTAAGTTCGCCGTAGTCGTACTAAAAATTGAATTGAATGATTAATTATCATGAGTGTGAAGTTATACCGAAATTGCGCACCCTAATTGGGCACACTTTTGTACCTAACAAATTTCGACAACGAAAAATTATCCAGCTAACACAGTAGTGAATCACTACTGGTCACGGGCGTATTTAGAAATTGATTTCGGGGAGGGCGACATGCACAAAAAAGAGGTAATTTTGCCCTCAAAGGGCAAAATAACCTCTTTTTTGGGATTTCGGGGGAGACAATTGCCCGTTTGCCCACCCCCTGAATACAAGCATGCTACTGGTGATCAAAACCGGTCAAAAGCGACAAAAATTCGCAGAACCGGCTAGAATCGATTGAAAGCTGAATGAAAGTATGGATAAAAAGGTTATATTAAGTTATATTTTTCCTTAAATTAGTCTGAAATTTTAGACAATGCTACAGATAAATAGATTACATTACAAAAAAACACAACAAAATTTTTACCTTATAACAGGTACATTATGTATGCAAGTTAGAGGGCTACATTTACATTGCATTTATCAATTTTTTGACAGTTGTTCCATAAGACCACACTTTAGGTCTTATGGATCAAGTATATTTGTTGCTCAGATAAAAGCTCATGATAATAGGAACAAAAATAATGGCATAAATTTGAGCCTCTCCTCCTTACAATATGTCTTCAAGTCAAGTATTATTGCGTAAGCTACTACTTCGTTTCGGTTTAAATTATATAAAACTACAATTCTACCTCAATTGTTTTAAAAATTTTCATAATAGAATCACTATGATAACGTTCAGGGTTGAAAGTCCGGGAGATATGGAACTACGGACATTTACGGAAAAATACGTATTTTACGGGAACGAAAAAATCT